>OY728161.1:1474034687-1474334687 GCA_963277665.1 Viscum album
CTTGTTTCTTCAGGTGATAAAAAATATAAGGAAAGGACATATATAAAAAACTTCCTCTAAGACATAGGATTTGATGTTTTTCTAAGGGAGACATACTCCCAACATAACAGAGACTCTCAGAGGATTGAACGACCTTCACCTTTACAGTCAAATGAGCACACGATATCACAAGGCATCACCGAACATGACCATTAAGACTGATAGAAACAATACATGGAAAGGTACCTTATGACAAGTCCCCAAATAACACACAATTCTAGGAAGTGTCCATAATAGACTATCATGAACAGATTTAAACACTGGTGGTTTAACATGACTCCTTATTCTAAGAGACTACGAAGGACCTAGAGGCCCTCTTAGACACCATCCACACTAACAACCATATAATACTTTCATCTTTTACGAATCAAGTAACTTAAGAAACTAAGGTCTCTTTCAACATTCCATGAGAACTCTCCCACTGCAAGAGGATCTGAAAAACTAAGAAAATAAAAGGTATAAACTCAATCTCTAAAGCTCTAAAAAGATATTCCTTATATTGATCAACTGGAGGGTCTTCCAATGACAAAACAATCCAGGTTGTACTTCAGTTGTGCACTAACTCTTAATGGGGTTGTACCTTATCCAATGAGAGAACCCAAGGACCCAACCAAGATGGTCCATTGGTCAAAATGTTCCACAAACCAAATATAAACACATGAAGGTAACCACCGTAAAGGCATTCCGAAACATTTCTCATAAGATACCACTAACCATCCCTTCAACCTAACTTACCAAAGAAACACAAACCCAAAACACCATTCAAACATGAGGGGTTCTTGGAATCAAAACATCTCACAACAACAATGTTTCAAAAATACATAATACACACCATCCCAAAATAGTAATCAAGACATTAAGTTTTCCTTTAAAATCATCTCTTTGAAAATAAATGGTTCAGTTGTTAGCGTGTCCACCAATGGTACCCCATGGGCCTCACACAAGCATGTTTCCATTCCACATCGGGAACCCTCCTCATATCCATCCCATAAATCATCCAGTCATGCCATTAACCATATATCATCCCATATAACCCCATGCATGTGGTCTCTCACAAAAATACCGAAGGTTAAAACAAAAAATTCTTTCCACCTTTCAAAACCAAAACAGTCAACCAATACTTCCTTTTTTTTCTCAAGACTGCTAACCACAAAATCAAAATCCCAATTTACAGCTTACAAAACTTTTCATAAAGGCACAAAAATTCAAATAATAACTTACGTTCAAGTTATTCACATAAATTTCAAAACATCTCATCCCATTAAAGCACCTTTCAATAGTCTAGAAAACTCTATTGGGAACACTTTTTCAAAACCAACTTTAACATAGTTCTTGCTTTCAAAAGAGGTGTAAACACACCATTTTCCAATTAAAAACAATCATGAAAATTTAGTTACACCACTTAAAAAATAATACCATTGCCTATTTATTATAAAAAAATTTCACAAAAACTTTACGCTTCTTAAAACCAAGTCATTTTTTCTTTAAAACTAAACTTCCAAGATCCCAAAACTAAAGGACACAATACAATGCAAGAGGAAACTAGCTTCAGTGGGTAACTTGGACATATGGTTGGAAGCTATATTCCAATCACTTCACTATCATAGAGAGTGTTATAGGGAAATATCTCTGGATCCACATGGTTTTCCAGGCCCTACGAGCTCACTAAGACCATTAACCCAACTCTCTTTTCATTTCCTCTAATCGTCATCAAACCAAGAAAACCAGATGACTCAGATAAGTCCCAACTTCCCCTGACGACTTGAATCCTATCATGAGGTGTGCTATCTAGGAACACTACCCATAACCGAAATGTCAATTCCCAATAATCCTAGCTACAGACGATCCAGACTCTTCCCTAGATAACATAACCCAAAGAGAGTGAACCTGCTCTGATACCATTTTGTCATGAACCGAATCTGGTCGCCATCAAAATCAGAATGATACCCAGATCATGACAAGGTCGAAGGGTGTTCCCAATCCCCATGGGATGGAATAAGTGCCCAGGTATCATAAAATGAAAATTGGGAATGATTTACCTAATTTTATAAACATAAAACAATAAACGAATCCAATAAACCAAATATGTATTTTTCAAACCAAAACATATTTTACAAAAATTCAGAATTGAATTACATAATTTAGAACAAAACTCAAAGACTATAACAAATGAAGAAACCAAAAAAGGACAGCCTAAGAACCTCCTCATGGAAAGAGTCACTGCCCTCAATCCATCTCCACAACACTACATCACGAAGGATTTCTAAAAACCCGAACCATTGGAAAAAAAAGATGTACCCAAACCTGTGACAAAAACAACCAAGTATACTTACACCCAAAGGTGTAAGTAGGGTGTGAGACAAATCCCAATATAATTCCACCACTAAAGGATTCCATGTGATAAACATTCAAATATGAAAATCTTGCAAGTTTTCATAAACATGAAGTGATACTAAGAATTTTAAAGAGATGCAACTTTAAATAAAAACAGTTTCAAGTGGGATATTTTAAAGAATAAACACTTTTAAATAAAATACCAAAGCTACTGAATTTTACAGAAAAACCTACCATTTGCTGATGGTAAGCATAAATCATCCAATGATCATAAGCAATGGGAAATAACACCTAGGAATTAGCTTGTTGTGGGTCCCAAGTACCTCGTATCTCGGTGAAAGTAACCACCACAATATATGTTCTCGTGCACACGATCCACTAGTAGGGATCATACCCATAACCTATAATTCCCCCAACATAATCATCAAAATCATAGTTTAGTTAGTGTTGTCATCGTCAAACTTTCTACGTGAAACTAGGTCCAAACCCCATGGAATCACTAGCATACTAGTACACGTCCACCCACCAAGATACCCAAGTTTCCCTCTTGTGCTCAAACAAGTTCAACAAGCCATGAAATATAATTTTCACATGAAAATACCACTTCCACATCACACATTCACCAAAAATCCCACATACATGTCACATAAAACTCCTTTCACAAGAAAAATTCATTTTTCAAATCAACTCACACAAAACAGCCCACAAATGCGTTTCACACCTTTCTTGCAATTTGATAAAACATTTTAGAAACTTATAAAACATTATAAAAATGTATGACATCTTAAATCACCACTTTAACTTTAAAAAACCCATATTAGGTGAACACAATCACCAAAATAGTACATGTACATCCTTTTCCCACTTTGTTTAACTCAATAAATCACTTACAATTTTCATAAAAAAATCCCAAGGGGTATAACTATGTTTTGCACACAAAACCCATTTCAAAACCCTCTTTCAAAGCCAAAATTACATCAATACCAATCCAAAACATAATTTTAATCCCTATAAATATTTATTAAACCACTATCAAGTGTTATAAAATCATCTCGAATAATACCACGAAATATACACATGAAAAACACACATTTTCATAAAACACTTTCAAGGAGTATAACAAGGTTTTACACATAAAACCCATTAAAAAACCCCCTTTTAAGGAATAAATGAAACTAAAGAATTACCAAAAAAGAATTGGCATCTATTTTCAACAACTAATAAATCACTTTCATATTTTATGAAACTACCACAAAAGATATCACATGAGTTACATTTGAAAAATACACAACTTCAAAAAAAAATGTAACTTTATTACTAAAAGATTTTATAATGATACCAAAAATGGTTTTTGAACCACAACCAACATATTAGGGACATGATAAATAAATAAACCAAGCATTCTAACTCATCAATAATTTCTTATACATGTAATCACCTACCTTTTGTGTCGAAACCCTCAAATCTTGGTGCGATACTTCAACCGCATCACCGCCGCACCACAAGGAAGATAAATTGAGCCATAGACCACCATATTTCACCAAAAAGACTCATGGTTAAACCCTTGGTAGGAAAACTAGATTATTTACACTTTATAACTCATAAAAGGGTGAAAAAAACCCTAAGGAAAGGGAAGAAATCAAATAGAGAATGACTTACTTGCATGATTTTGATGTTTTCCCCATCAAATATCCCTTCAAAATAGAGTTCCAAGGGAGGTTGAGAGACCTTTGAGGATGTCCATGGAGGTAGGTCACGAAGTGGGGAATAATGGGGCGGATTTGGGTTTATTCCAGAAGGAAAAAATGAGAATTACAAAATATTTTTAATGACTTGGACACCCTTGCACGATTTGGATGCATAATTTAGTAAATAGTGCGGCCTGTTATAGACACCCAAAACCATGCCATTCTCCTTCAATTTCAGGGGGTTCTAAGGAGGAAACCAAGGGGGAAAGATAGGCCAAGGATATGGGGAAATAATACCCAAAATAAAACCACCTTTTTACCCCAAGACTCATCCAAATCAAGTGTACAAACCACATCAACAACTTACCCCCAAGAGGTGTCACTAGGAGAGCCACAAATCAAACTCCAAAACCCCACAACCTCACACCATAACTTTGAAAAAGGATGAGTCCAAGTACCATATAATACCCCCAAGACCAAGGTCATAGATCAAGAACACAATAGACACAAAAATTTAAAACTTGGAACACCTAGAAACCAAGAGAAAGCTAAGAAACAAAAAGAGAACTTCGAACAAAGCATGTAATTAAAAATACAGGCGTGACAACCATTCTATAGGTAGTCTTTGATATAGGTCTTTCACTAGGAATTAAATCAATAGAGAACTCAAATTTCCGCTCTAGAGGATGTCTAGGTAAATCCTACGGAAATATATCAATGTATTCTTGCACTATATATACATATTCAATTTGAATATTTCTTTCCTCACCCATAGATATTGGGTTCTCTTCCTCTCCAAGAATTGTATTCAATAGATCTACTAGGGGTGGATCTAGATAAGAATCAGATGGAGGGGTTTCTACTATAAAGATAAGGGATTCTACACCATTTTCAAAAAATTTAACTTCATTATTCTTTCAATAGATTTTTGCATCATAATTTGAAAACCAATTCATACCAAGAATTATATCAAAGTAAATCATTGGTATGACAATAAGGTTAGTAACTAAATCACATTTATGTGTCATGAGGGGGACTGATCGACACACCTTTGTTGCAATGATACATCCCCTAGGAGTTTTGACTGACAACTCCTTTATTAAATCAAATTGGACATCTCTAATTTTATTGTAAAACTGGGAATATATAAATGAATGCGATGATCTAGAATCAAATAATGCATTGGCCAGGTTTGAGGAAACAATTAAAGTAACTTCCACCACATCATTAGGAACTTCAACCTCTATAGTTGTAATCTCATAAGCTTTCCCTTTCTCTCATGGTCTTTTCTGAGGCAAGTTTCCTTGGTGCTTAGGGAACTCACTTCCATAGTGTCCCATATCTCTACAATTTTAGCATTGAACATCTTCAACTTGTTTCTTCCCCTTACATTCATTAGATCTATGACCCTTTTCTCCACACTTATAGCAGACTCCCATGCCTTTCAATAATTTCCTGAGATGATTCTTTCCACAGTTATCATATAATGGGAGTTTCTTCATTCCATTTTTCTTATTTTGTGCTTCACATTTTCATTGGTTATTAGAGTACCACTTCTTATCTTGGTTTCCCTTGAATAAATTTTATCTAGAAAATTTCTTCTCTATTTTGATGGAACTTGATACAATTTCATCATATGATGAAAATGGTTGAGAATCCAGTGCCCTTCAAAGACTTGGATTAATAACTTCAAAGAAATGATCAATCTAATCTTCTGAGTCATTTACATAATCTACGACATACCTAGCTAGTCTTGTGAAGGTATCCTTATACTCTATGACACTGTCTTCTTCCCTTTGCTTTAAGAAAATGAATTTCCTCTTCATTTCAGTTCATTGCTCACGAGGGAAATATTTTTTTGAATAATATTTCCTTAAAAGTCCTCCATTCAATATCTTCTATTTATTATTGATCAGTGGTATTTTTTATCAAGGACCACCAATGATTAATATCACCCTTGAGACAATATACTTCCAGCACTACCTTTTCATTTTCATTGAATCTTAATGCCATTAATATCTTTTCAAGGGACTTGATCCACTACTAAGCTACCACCGGATTATTAGTCTCACTAAAAGATGGGGGTTTCTGCCACATGAAATGATCCAACACAGGTGTATCATGGTTATTTGTCATAACTTGAGTAAGTTGTCCCAATATGGTCATGATCTGATCTACTCCAACATTGACTGTGTTGACTTGCTCAGTGGGGGAATCCCTACATTGCCCACGAGTATTGATTCCCCTTCTTCCATTAGGTTTCATCTCTAAATAATGGCATGCACTATATTAGGTTATGAATCATAATTTATAATCTCAACTAGAAAATTACATAACATAAATCGAAATTCTATTCATAGATAATCTCATAAACATGGATTCTCTAAGGAAAAACTTACATTAAAATCCTTCATAATGGCTTGTAAATAAAATGTGAATTATCTAAAGCATATCCCTTGGGAGTTTCAATACCAAGAGTTCAGCAAGGCCCATTATCGTGTACCAGGATACTCCAAGTCAAGTCCTAAACTCCTTGTTGGAGTTTTCACTCCTAGGTACATCTGTGCCAGAGCCACCTCTACATGTTTGTATCCAGACAGGGATGTATTTGATCAAAATATCCACATAATCTACTCCTTACTAAAATTATAGGACGTTATTGTATGTTTATCCTCAAATACTACCTTAGGGATTTGTTCCTTATCTATGTTTTCTAATCTAGTTTCTACGTTTGATACTAAACTTCCTCTAATACCAACTATAACAAACCCCTCTAGACCAAAGATGGTGCATTAATTATTACATTACAATGCTTAAAAGGAATGAAATCCCAAAGGAATGATCATTTTAGTAGTCTTGATGAAACTAGATACATATATGTAACTCAAATTACATTGGGAAAGGTAACAAAATACAATACATAACAAAAAATAATAAACTGCATCTACAGAAACTCAATACATGATCTCTTCTTCATAAACTGTTGAAGGTAAACAAATAAAAGGGGTGAGATCAAACACTCAGTAAGGGTTACAAATAGTGGAAGCATGAATCAATAATAACTGAATCATAAACTACTTGTCATAGTCAATATTTCATGATGAATAAATGAAAAACTCACGCCATTAATAAATTGAGAATAAAACTGCATCCATAGATTTTGTCATAGTGAAAACCTCATGGATAGTAATAAATGATAATGAATAAAGAGAATGATTATTAATCGGATGTAATGTATCTGTAAAATGATACCATAATACCATTAAAATAGTTTAGTTTTGTGGGTATAAACCCATATGTTTTTTGGAAACAAACTCAAAGGGTTTGTCACCAACTGATTGTCTCATGAGACCAGTCGATGCATCGAGGGGCTATAGCAGTCCCTGCCCATCAGTACATGTAAAAATAATTATTTTTACATAGATTCAATACAATATAAATATGTATTTACATTATCCGCATAGAATAGAGGATACAAATTCATCAATACTTCCATAGTTAAAACAACATTCAAAATAAACACCATATGTAAAATGGTATATGTATTAGACAATAATCATATCCATGATATGAGAATATGGATATTTAAAAGGATTATAATTTAAAATTAAAATTTATATCAAATGGGAAGTAGGTACACTGGATAAGAATTATTAGGTGAACAATACAAAGTAAGTCACAATGAAATGGAAAATTGAGACAAAGCCTGTTACCATATTGTAATCAATCGTTTCATGTGGCCAAGAATTAATAATAATCAAATGAATAATTTAATACCATGAAAATAAATAGAGTCATGATATTACATATCAAATGGAAGTACAAATACACCACATTTAAGAAATAAGTGGCGATCAATGGAAATCTCACGGAATTAAAAGTGAGATGACAAACCCTTTACAGAATATCAGTATAGTATCATGTATACTTAAGAGGCCTTAAAGATAGAGAAAGGGGGGTTAATAATCATTTATAAACCATGAGGGAAGTATGAGGGAGGTGATAAATCATACCCCATCATTATTAATTGCACATAAAATGGCATAACATTGAGGACATTCTTGAATAAAATTGAGATAGAGAGGATCCCTTACCTTATGCTTGAAGGTGTTATTGATTGTTCTTAACGACCTGAATAATCAAATTTAGCTTCATTAATTAATAATTAAATAACCTCATCAACATGTAATTGATATTTTATAACATTATTAGGTTCATTAATGGACTTTTTGATGGGTTTAAGAGGTTCTATTTTATTGTTTTGGAAGCATTTTCTTCCTTGGTTTTCATTATTTGGCCTAATTTAGGTAAGGATTGAAGCTTGAGTGGTGTGGGAGGAAAAGGGGGTGAGGGGTGGTTTATATAGTGAAGGGGAGGAGGGATTTTACCTTATTTTAATTATTATTTTAATATTTTTACTCAAGACTATGAATAGTCTTGATTCATGTGATCCGAAATAGTAATAATGGCATGTGAGTTCGAACCAAGTGGTATTACATCATCCTTGCATCACCTATGATGCAGTAAATCAATTTTTTAGCATTGATTGTAATTTATTATATTTTACTATTCATAAAAAATTCAAGTATTTCAGAAAAATCCCAAAAAATCACCCTAACCGTTTTTGACATATAGAATCCAAAAATGAACTCCATTTTTCAAAAATAATTTTCTATATATGATAAATTTAATTTTTAATTAAAAACATTATTTAATCAAAAAATATAAATACCTAAAATATTCATCTTTATTTTTAAGGTGCCTAAATTTATTTATAAATTCATGGGTATGGATACCATTCATAATATTTATATTCATATTCATAATTTTAAGTTAATATTCATAAGCATAGTTTACTATTCATAAGGGTTGGTTACTATTCATAAGGGTAGGTTACTATTCACTGAAGATTATGTTAACTCTATCAGACTCTAAATATCATCCTGATCGCAACTGTGAATATCTATTTTTCAAAATTCAAAACACAAAAGTGAAAAATTTAAGTTTAAAGGCTAGTTTATGACTATATCTTAAATAACCAAGTTTTGTTTCAAAGAAACTCAGTGCTTTATGAAATATATGCTATCTAATGAATAGAATGTATTTAAGAGAAATATACCATAAAATGTTTGGGGTGTTATAATAATTTACACATTCATACATCCATACATCCATACATACATACATCCATACATCCATACATCCATACATCCATCCATACATACATCCATACATCCATACATCCATACATCCATACATCCATACATCCATACATCCATACATCCATACATCCATACATCCATACATACATACATCCATACATCCATACATCCATACATACATACATCCATACATCCATACATCCATACATCCATACATCCATACATCCATACATCCATACATATTAAATAAATAAATCATACAAACAAAATAAATAAAAACAATTAGACAATTAAATTTTTTAAATATAAATTTTACCTTATTAAAAGATGAAAATATATGTTGAGAAATAAATACAGTGAAGCTTCACAACAAAATATAGTGTATAAAAATTTCAAATAGAGGTGGAAGACACCTCTATTTATAATTTTTACTGGCTAAGTGGTGTGAACCCCGTTCACGCCTGTATAATAATTTCAAAGGAAGAATGGACCCCATTCATGCTTCTTATTGAAATTAGGAATTGTGAATGCGGTTCATGCTTCTCCGAACCTTTTTTTTAAATATGCACAACCCTATCCCTTAAAAAAACCCATTTAAACCCCCCCCCCCATTTTTTCTAACTTTTTGTTTTTTAATGTAAATAAATTTAATGACCTAAATACTCCCCACTTGAAAGTAGCCATAAATTCATCTTCTAACTCATCCTTTAAAAAAAATTCCACAGATAATTTTGATCTAATATATAATTTTCAAATGGTATTGGAATTTCAATATGTCACTACTAATGTGATCGTTACTTAAATATGACTAATTCTAGACCCATATATGATAATTTTTTTTTGAATTTTATGTATTTTATATACAGGTTTAGATTTTCACTATAAATTTATAATATATTTTTTTAAAGATCTTACCGGTTATTTTTGTAATGGTCCGGACCCTCCGGGTCCATTACTTTGCCAAAACACGGCTCCACCAAAACGGTGGCACCATGACGGTGGCACCGTAAGGGTGACACCGTGACGGTGGCACTGTGTCCTCACCGAGTGGTCTTCCTCCCCTTTTTTCCAATTTCCAACTTTTTCTGCTCCTGCAACATATCTTCTAGATGATTTAATGCCCTCTTTTAAGCCGTTTAAATCCCATAAATAATATCTAAAATCCCCCAAGAGTCGGTCAACCCTTAACTTACCAAAACATGTGATTTTTCCTCAGTGTCATGTCCTTCCCCATACCTTCTAGTTCTTCCCCTGTTACACGTTTCCTTATGGTTAAAGAAAAATGTTTAACACATATCCATTATAACCACCCCTCCGAGGAGAATTGTTAAATTACAATTAATTCCATCGTGCGTAACTGCCCAAATGCGTGGGGAACCACGATCCTAATTTAAAGTCGTTAAAATTTCCATATCCCATAACAACGGGATCTCATCCTGATATCACACGGGAATTCCTTCTCCTTCTTCCTCTTGGCTGGTTTCCTTTTTCTTCCTGGTGCGTTTCGAGTTCCCCTTCCCGAGGCAAGTAGTGTGCCTATGCCAGATCCTATCTGCTCATCCTTGGGGTCCCCGATGTTCCTCTCCTGCAAGTCACGCATCCCTAGTTCTTGGCGCGAGGAGAAGAACTTCAATACTTGATCAACCAGGTAGGGATTTTCCTTCATCTCTCCTTACCATGTATCATGCGGGGTGGGTACGCTACTATTTCTATGGGACTGGATGAAACCAAACCTTAACAAAGAAAATAAACAGACTGTTAAAGAATGATGGGGTGCATTTGAAAAATTCTTCTGTACTCTTTTATATTGCTATTTGTTGTGAACTGTATGGGCTTATTCTCACTAAAAATCATAGCCGTTGGTGGTCTTTCCTTGAGCACTAATGAACCCTTGTCTTCTGTGATGATTAAATAACTGTAACATGGAAATTAGTTAATCACCTAAAATCAGTTGGTTAAATGGATACCCAGTGAACATGAATCCTTCTATAGTCACCCCAGTTAACTAAAAGAAATAAGAACCTAATGAATGATGTGATTGAACCTGGAAGTTTCCCTAATCTGTTTTGGTAGTAGGTGTGTTGTTCTATTTGATGCTTATGGGGTGATGTGGATGGGGATGGGATCCTCTGTTGTGGCATGGTTGTTGGTTGTGAATCTAAATCAGTGTGGGGCTGTATCTTGAGGATTGGTTTGGTTCCAGTACTTTGGCGGATAGTTTTCCTTGCTAGGTGCTTGGTTATATCTTTTCTCACATGGAATTAGAATTCCTCCCCACTTGTGCAAGAGAGTCTTTGGTTTTCTCTACTGGGTATACTTGTATGCTCACCATATGTATATAAAACTGCTTTCAGGTTTCTAGGAGGACTTTAGGGATAATGCAGGGCCATACTAGCTCGGACATTGGGACAGTTTCAGTTGTTTTTTTCCTTTTCTTTGGTACTTTACCTTTGTAGTCTCCTTGTACTTGTGGCATTTACTTTTTCACATGCATATGGGAATGGTTTTCTTTGGATTTAATTTTACCCACCAGTTTTTGTGTTGTTGGGATTTACTATCTTATCTCCCAATCTTATTAAATAAATAGGGTAATGCCTTCCATCTTGTGTGTGATTCTATTCCCTTGGTGCTAGTATCTACTCTAGGACCTATTGAATCCGGGTCTTGGGGGTAATTATCTATCCTTCAACTTAAAGAAGGAAGGGTCTAAAAATCTGATGTTCCTTCTCTCATCTTAGTGAAGGAGGGTCATGACAGAATGGTATCAGAGGGAGTTTGAGGGATAGGATGGAGTTCAGAGTTAGGCACAATGAGGATTTCATGGGATGTTAGGGAAACCGTGTTGGACAATCTTGGTGCGTGAAATAGGCCAGGGAAGACTGACTAGGATATGGGATTTTAGGGCCCCCTGCGATCTGATGCAAGGACTCTGGGCCTACCGAATGACCAAGTGAGGCTACACTGGTTGTAGGGTAGAGACCCTAGGGAAGGTACATGCATCATAATGACTTGTGTTCTTGTGTTTCATGGGTATATTTTTTTTGGGATTAAAAAAAGCGAATAAGAAGTCTAATAAAATTTAAGAACAATATTCTATACTACTTGGGCTTAGGCATTCCTTGTTTACCTTGCAGCTATGGTGCCTGGGAGATGACCATGAGTAGTACAGGAGATCGAGGCCCAGGAGGTTGACTTGGATAATCGACAGAGGGCTTCCCGAGTGGAGGAGGACGATCAGTGGTAGAAGATGCTTCGTGCCTTTCAATGGAAGACCCTCGGGAAGTACGAGGGCAGCATCTCTGACGTGGAGATAGAGAGCTGGCTAGAGGAGCTAGTGATAGCTTTTAGCTTGATCCGGGCTCCAGCAAAGTACTGGGTTGTTTTGGCTGTAAGCCAGATGAGAGGAGCAACACTTCAGTGGTGGAAGCTTTATCTTGGGGAGAAGAGGGAGGCTGAGGTGACATGGGCTGACTTCGAGAGGGAGTTCCGGGAAGAGTTCCTCTCTTCCACGATGAAGGATGAGAAGAGGAAGGAGCTACTCTCCCTCCAGTAGGGGAGTATGTCAGTAATAGATTTAGGGATCAAGTTCAAGGATCTATTCCACTTTGCTCTGGACCTCTTTCCAGATGAAGAGTCTCGGGAGAGACGTTTGGAGGAGGCACTTCGACCTTCTCTTCAGTATGCTGTTACTCCCTTCACCTTACCGACATACTTGGAGGTCCAGAAGAAAGATGAAGTGGTAGAGAGGATACACACGCTAGGAGGTGTATCATGAGAGGGAATCCAGTTGGGCTCGTCGTAGGGGAAGGCCATCATTAGCAGGCCTCCAGCATCAGGGCCCTCTAGGTTTCGACTTGTAGGAAGCAGACCTCAGCAGTTCCAGTTCTGATCTCCCGGCCCTTGCCCTTTTCTTTCGGGCCTAGGGCCAATATGCTTCATCTGTGGAATACATGGGCACCTTCAGATTCAGTGCCCGAACAGAGTATAGTACGATAGGGGTGTGTAGGTTCAACGCCCACCTCATTAGTAGCGGTTTTTAGCTAGGACCTTTCAGAAGCAGCAACAGGGGTAGCAAGCTCCCACTCCTCCTAGGGCAGGCATTGCAGGAGGGGACCGACCTCAGGACGATCCTCAGGGACCTCAACCAGGGTGCGGTCGGGGAGGCATCCGACAGCCGAGGGGCAGGGGAGCTGGGCATGGACAGTTACACGCCGCAGAGGCAGTGGTTCAAGTAGGGACAAAAGTCGTTTGAGGTATGATCAACTTGTTTAGTACTCTTGACCAGGACTTTTTCGATACAGGAGCTTCACACTCCTTTGTTACACCTATTCTAGCCCGCGCTCTGGGTTTAGATGCTAAGAGACTTCCAGTTCCCCTGGTGTTGAGTACACCAGTCAGAGGTCAGACCGAATTGTTTTATGTTTGCCGAGGGTGTAGACTGATGATAGGGCCACATCAGTCGATCAAGGATCTTCTACTGTTGTAGATACATCCATAAAATATCATCCTAGGAATTTACTGTCTATTCTCTATATGTTCCATCATTGAATTCTTTCGAGGAAGGGTTGTGTTTTCATATTTGGGCGGTCAATGTGTAACTTTCATCAGCGAGCGGGGTTTCCAGAAAAGTAGCAGGCGAGAAGAGCCCCTCCTTTCCTTGTTATCTGAACTATCAGTGGAGTCAGTGGATGTAGAAATTGTGGAAGTCCCAAGGATCATCAGTGAATTTATGGACGTCTTCCTTGAGGGGGTGGTGACTCTACCCCCTCGACATGATGTTGATTTAGGGATAGACTTGCAACCTGGTGCCCATCCGATTTTGATGGCTCCCTACCGGATGGCACCCTTCGAGTTGCGGATTCAAATTGATGATATGATGAATAAGGGTTTTGTTTGACCAAGTGCATCAACATGGGGTGCTCCAGTCTTATTCACAAAGGAGGTAGATGGTGGTCTCAAGCTGTGAATAGACTACTGGAGACTGAACCAGGTAACCGTCAAGAACCGTTA
Source organism: Viscum album (assembly GCA_963277665.1). Classification (NCBI taxonomy): domain Eukaryota; kingdom Viridiplantae; phylum Streptophyta; class Magnoliopsida; order Santalales; family Viscaceae; genus Viscum; species Viscum album. The sequence goes on from OY728161.1 coordinate 1,474,048,921, forward strand.
CCCCCTCCTGAGGATATACGATATCTTTGACCAGTTGAGGGGAGCATGTTGGTTCTCTAAGATCGATCTGCGGTCTGGATATCACCAGTTGAGGGTGAAGGAGGGTAACATCTCAAAGACTTCCTTCATGTGCATATATGGGCACTTTGAGTTTGTGGTCATGCCGTTCAGCGTTACAAATTCCCCAGCTGTGTTCATGGGACTCATAAACTCTGTCTTCCAGGAATACCTGGATCGGTTCATAGTCATGTTTATTAACGACATCCTGATATAATCAAGATCATAGGAGGATCACGTTGAGCACCTGATAACAGTTTTAGAGGTCATTTGACAGAACCAACTCAATGGGAAATTGTCCAAGTGCAAGTTCTGGATGCGAGAAGTGCGCTTCCTTGGGCACATGGTGTCCGAGCAGGGAATAGCGGTGGACCCATCGAAGGTCGAGACAGTTGTTTCTTGGGAAGCTCCCAAGAACGTGACATAAGTTCATAGTTTCCTTGGACTAGCAGGCTACTATCGGAGGTTCATGCCCAACTTCTCCTGAGTTGTAGAACCTTTGACAGCTTTGACCAAGAAGGACCAGGCTTTCATGTGGAATGGGCAGTGCGAGGCAGCCTTCAGCTATCTAAAGGAGAAGTTGGTAAGTGCTCCAGTACTGAGGTTTCTAGAAGAAGGGGCGGCGTATGAGGTGTTCTGTGATGCTTCATGACAAGGCCTTGGGTGTGTGCTGATGCAACGACAAGGGGTGATCTCTTATGAGTCTAGGCAGTTACGTCCTCATGAGCGTAATTATTCCACCCACGATCTGAAGCTTGCAGCGGTCGTGTTCAGACTAAAGTTGTGGTGGCATTACCTCGTCGGGGAGCGCTTCGTGGTCTTCAAGGATCACCAAAGCTTGAAGTATATCTTCTCCCAGTGGGACCTGAACTTACTCCAGCGAAGGTGGATGGAGTTAATTCAGGACTATGACTTCGAGATTTCCTACACCTCAGGAAAAGGGAATGTGGTGGCTGACACCTTAAGCAGAAAGTCGCAGAAGGATGAAGTTCGAGAGTTGGCAGATGCTTGGAAGGTGATGGGGGAGTTGGCTGCCCTACACCTGGATGTAAGGGAGGATGATGGTAGAGGTTGTCTATTTCAGATGATAGTGAAATCCTCTCTCCTACGGCAGGTGGAGGAGTCTTAGTGGGGAGACATAGAGAGTGAAGTAATGCGTGACTGGGTTAACCAAGGTGATGCTCTGGAAGGGTGGATGGAGGATGGTCAAAATCAGATGCTTTTCTGAGGGAAGTTGTTTGTTCTTGAGGCGATGCACGAGAGAGTTCTTGGTGAGTTCCACAACTCACCCATGGCAGTACACCTGGGAGCTTCCAAAATATACCAGGGTCTGAGGAGTCAGTTTTGGTGGTCCAAGGTGAAGCGGGCGGTGATAGAGTTCGTAGCAAAGTGCCTTGCGTGTTAGTAGGTGAAGGTTGAACACTGCATCCTAGGGGGTCTGTTACAACCTTTAGACGTCCCCGAGTGGAAGTGGTATGAAATCTCAATGGATTTCATCACAAGGCTACCCAAGATTCAAGGAGGCTGCGACGCTATCTGGGTAGTGGTGGACCGATTGAAAAAATCGGCTCACTTTCTAGCGATCAAGGAGTCGGGTGCAGTGGATGCCTTAGCATGAAAATACGTGGATGAGGTTGTGTGATTGCATGGAGTTCTGAGGTCCATATTCTCGGATAGGGATGCAGGTTTTACCTCATGAGTTTGGAAAGGATTGCAACATGATTTTGGCACCCAACTACATCTTAGCACTGCTTTCCACCCCCAGATAGATGGACAGACAGAGCGCACCATCCAGACAATGGAGGATATGCTACGGGCATGCATTCTGGACTTTGGGTGATCGTGGGAACGACACTTTCCTCTGGTAGAGTTTTCCTACAACAATAGCTATCACTCTACCATTGGCATTTCTCCGTTCGAAGCTTTGTACGGAAGGCCATGTCGCTCACCCGTGTGCTGGATAGAGGTTAGGGAAGAAGGTGTTCTTGGCCCGGAGGTGGTGCAGAGCACAACTGAGAAGGTTCAGCTTATACGGGAGAGGATGAAGGCGGACCAGGACCGGCAAAATTCATACACTGATAATAGGAGGAGACCCTTGGAGTTCGAGGTCGGGGACCACGTGTTCTTGAAGGTCTCCCCTCGGCGTGGGCAACAAAGGTTCGGTAGGGGGAGTAAGCTTTCTCCCAGGTTCGTTGGACCGTTCGAAGTGCTGCAACAGGTCGGTAAAGTGTCTTATCAGCTATCCCTACCACTTCCGCTACTGAGACTGCACGATTTCTTCCATGTGTCTCAGCTCCGATGATATCTACACGACGATTCACATGTCCTCGACTGGGGAAAGCTGGATATCGAGGATGACATGATTTTTGTGGAAAGACCAGTGAGGATCGAGGATTGTGAGGAGAAGGTGCTCTGTGGATAGACCATTCCTTTGGTTCATGTGTTGTGGAGGCATGGCGGGCTTGAGAAAAGTACCTGGGAATGGGAGACATAGATGCGTGCCCAGTACCGAGAGATGTTTTGAGTTTTGTTTAGTTTTGTTTGTACTTGTTTGTGATGGAATACTTTACTTTGTTAACTATGGAATGTGTGGTTTTCCTTTTTCTGTAGATGTGTGTGAAAATTCCTAACTATGGGGAGGGGAGGACCCGATCCCTAATCAAGACGCATTAAGGTGGATGCGATTAAACCCATGCGGGCGAGTTAGTGCTGCCCAAAGCGGATAATATCTTGACATGGAGGAAGAAAATCCCTAACCCATATGACTAGACAGCATGACCCTTGAATGTTTCATGGTTTCTTAAGAGAGAGGTGTTCGTAGATGTCGATGATGTTCACTCCTGAGAGGTATCTTTCGAGGTAGTTGTTCATACCCCCCTCTTTTCTTCGGGTATAGTTTTGATTCTCGAGGGAGAGAATAGTTTGAGAGGTATCTGATGTAATGTATCGGACCCTCCTAGTCTATTACTTTTCTAAAACAAGGATCCACCGAAACGGTGGCACCGGTCAGGGTGACACCGTGAGGGTGGAACTGTGATGGTGGCACCATCAGGGTGACACTGTGAATGTGGAACCATAAGGGTGACACCATGACAGTGGCACCGTAAGGGTGAAACTGTGATGGTGGCACTGTGTCCTCACCAAGCGGTCTTCGTCCCCTTTTTTCTAGTTTCTGAATTTTTCCACTCCTGCAACATATCTTCTAAATGATTTAATGCCCTCTTTCAAGCCATTTAAATCCCATAAATAATATCTAAAATCTCCCAAGATTCGTTCAACCCTTAACTTACCAAAACATGTGTTTTTCCTTGGTGTCACGCCCTTCCCTGTACCTTCCAGTTCCTCCCCTGTTACGTGTTTATTTATGGTTAAAGAAATATTTTTAACGCATAGCTGTTATGACCACCCCTCCGAGGAGAATTGTTAAATGACAATTAATTCCATCGTGCATAAATTCCCAACCCCATGGGGAACCACAATATGACTTTAAATCCGTTCAAATTTCCATATCCCGTAACAACGGGATCTCATCCTGATATCGCACGGGAATTCCTTCTCTTTCTTCCTCTTGGATGGTTTCCTTTTTCTTCCTGGTGCGTTTGGAGTTCCCCTTCCCGAGACAAGTGGTGCGCCTACGGTAGAGTCTATCTGCTCATCCTTGGGGTCCCCGACATTCCTCCCCTGTAAGTCACACATCCCCAACTCTTGGCACGAGGATAAGAACTTCGATCCTTGATCAACCAGGTAGGGATTTTCCTTCGTTTCTCCTTTGTATCATGCGGGGTGGGTACTCTACTGTTTCTGTGGGACTGGATGATACCAAACCTTAACAAAGATAATAAACAGACTGTTAAATAATGATGGGGTGCATTTGACAAATTCTGTTGTACTCTTTTATATTTCTATATGTTGTGAACTGTATGGGATTATACTCACTGAAAATCATGGTCGTTGGTAGTCTTTCCTTGCGCACTAATGAACCCTTGTCTTCTGTGATGATTAAATAACTGTAACATGGAAATTGGTTAATCACCTAAACTCAGTTGGTTAAATGGATACCCATTGAACATCAATCCTTGTGTGGTCATCCCGGTTAACCAACAGAAAGAAGAACCTAATGGATGATGTGCTTGAACCTGGAAGTTTCCCTACTCTGTTTTTGTAGTAGGTGTGTTGTTCTGTTTGATTCTTATGAGGTGATATGGATGGGGATGGGATCCTCTATTGTGGGATGGTTGTTGGTTGTGAATATAAAGCGGTGTGGGGCTATATCTTGAGTCTTGGTTTGGTTCTAGTACTTCAAGGGATCTCACAGATCCCTTTGTTGTTGTGACTTTAAAAGAGAACCAGGTGTGAATGCTTAAATTGTTGTTTGGCTGTTTCTCTTTCTTTGGATTGTGGTTATGACGGTTAGCTGCCCAAAAGTGAAAAATTCACCTAAATGGGATCACTTGAACATGAAAAAAAGAATGGTTTAAACGTGGAATTGGTTTTGGGAATGAGTTGTGACTTGGCCGTGAGTGTTGTGCCTTTATTTTATAAATGAATAGTAATGAGGGTGTTTGTGCTTAGGTTGGATTTGGAAACCCTAGTTTGGGATGAGTGATTGTTACCTATATATATAATTTTAGTTCTTATGTTTCTTATTCACGCCCCACCCAAGTTGAGCACTTAGTGCCAAACACCCCCATTTCATGGGGGAGGGTGTTTTTCCCAACACTTCTATGATTGGATGGTTATTAGCTCCTTTTCTACTCCCTTTCCCGAATAGCCCAAGACTCTTTGGGCAGGTTGTGATGGCCTGAGGTCCATTATAGCCTAATATTCTTTGGGCAGGGTAGTTGTGGTGGTTGGCCCAGGTGTGTGCGGGCAGGTTGTTTCCCAAGAGTCTTTGGGATGAGGCCCAGGTGTCTGCGTGCGTGGCAGTAGTTGTTCTGGCCCAGGTGTTTGCGGGCGTGGTTATGGGTGGTTGTTGTGGCCCAGGTGTTTGTGGGTGGGATGTGTGGTTGTGGCCCAGGTGTGTGTGGGCAGGGTGTGGCAGTGGGACTACAGTGACAGAATGGCGGGAGAGGTTCGATGCATAGGATGTCTTCAATAACCAGTGGGAAGGTGGCGCAGGGTACCCAAATATCGATGTTCTATCACTATAAATTACTTTAATTGCATTATTTGGGGAGTGTGCCTTGGTGAGGCTTGGGTGGATAGTTTTCCTTGCTAGGTTCTTGGTTATCTCTTTTCTCATAGGGAATTAGAATGCCTCCCCACTTGTGCATGAGAGTCTTTGGTTTTCCCTACTGGGTATACTTGTATGCTCACCCTACATATATAAAACTACTTTCAGGCTTCTAGGAGGACTTCAAGGATCATGCAGGGCCGTACTAGCTCAGACATTGGGACAGTTTCAGTTGCTGTTTTCCTTTTCTTTGGTACTTTACCTTTGTATTCTCCTTGTACTTGTGGCATTTACTTTTCCACATGCATATGGGAATGGTTTTCTTTGGATTTACTTTTACCCCCAGTTTTGGTGTTGTTGGGATTTACTATCTTATCTCCCAATCCTATTAAAGAAATAGGGTAATGCCTTCCATCTTGTGTGTGATTCTATACCCTTGGTGCCAGTCGCCACTCCGGGACCTATTGAAGGCGGGTCTCGGGGGTCATTATCTCTCCTTCAACTTGAATAAGGAAGGGTCTGACAATCTTCTGTCCCTTCTCTCATCTTGGTGAAGGCGAGTCGTGAAAATTTGTTTATATAAAAGTAATACATTAAAAAAAATTACATATAGATTAATTTTTAGAAAATTATTGAGTATACATGTGTATATATATATATACAATCAATTATGTACATACATATATAGATTATTATAATTACACACATACATATTACTATTATTATTTATAAATATACCTATCTATAAGTACATGAAACTATATGTATGTACATGCATGAACTTATGAAAATAAAAAAGTTATTACAAATATAATTATTTACAAGTATATATAAATAGAAATATATACACACTTACATACATATATCTCACATATATATGATATATACATAAACATATATATAATTGTACACACAACATAAATTTTGTTTTATAAAATTTATAATGTATTTGTTTGTATACACTTTATGTAGTAATTGAAATTTTTATACCAACATACCAAAAAATATATCTACAAATTACTGATCATCCACACACACACATATATAAATCAATGAATATGTATATATATAATGTATTTTCACATAATTATGTACACACATTGTATATATATATATATAAACATTATTTAAGTTATTTCTATTTCAAAAAAGTACATATGTACTATTGACAGTCCGTTTTGTCACAAGAGGTGAAAAGATTATGAATAGTACCTCAAATGTGTTAGAAAGATGAAGATCCTCAAGAAGAGTCAAAAGAAATTTCCTAGGAATGGCTTGCGCGAATACCCCTATGCATTATAAGGCTCACACAACCCCCTACATGAAATTGAATGCCCAACCACCTCTACGTAGGGTACCTGCACTGAGTACCTATACCATATACCTGTGTAGGGTAACTCATTTGACCAGGGTCTCTTATTTTCCTATAAATAGGACACTAGGGCTCCTCATTTTCACAACTAGAAAATCATAAGAATCCTCCAAGCTCTGGCCACATAGCCCCTTCACCTAGGTCTTCTAAAATCCTTCAGGTAGCTCTCCAAAACCCAAGAGAAGAGGGAATTAAGGGGGATAGTGAGACTAAAGTCCCTCTAGGTCTTGAAATGAAAATACATATGCTTGAGGAAATCTTTTACCCTAGTTATAAACCACTAGTGTGAAGGTCACTTCCCAAACCAGGGACCTGTACGAGACACTTCTAGGGACACTTAAGGAGACCCTTAGTGCCTAGCGTAAGGCATTGCACACGCATTGTTTCCCAGGTGGTCCATTTCCCAAGGCACCTCCTGTAATATCACAAATTTTTTTCTGTGTATTTTTATAAATATTACATAGAATTAATTTGAGACGAGGCGCTGATATGATGTGCGATTCCAAGGCCCAGTGCGCTCAGAATAAATGTTTAAAATATATTAAATATATTAAATAGAACACATGAGTGGTTTTTCTAAAAAAGTGGAATATGTTCTAAATGGGTTCCCAAATTAGAAATCTGAGGGCACTGTTGTATTCAGAGCAACGACTTTACCCTAAGCGAGGTCTAACATCAGCCGATGTGGGTCGACTGTGAAAAGTAGTTTTCAGACATTTTAATGAATAAAATAAATTGAATATTTTTTTATTTTATCATTATGCGATGACACTTTTTCTATTTTTTTAATAAGAAACTTGGCAGGGACCCATGGCTAGAATTCATAACCTTAGAGAATTCCTCAAAGGCTCTATAGAGAACCTCAGAGAAATCTATTGACAGACGACGATAAGATGGTGGATCGAGATCATTATTGATAGATCATCATCGGCAATTAATCCTCAATAGAAAATGATCCTTTTCTAGGTAGGGCATTATTATTTCAGATTATTCTTTCCCCATTCTTAGAATTAATGATGAATGCAGATCAACCAACCAACAGGTTGACCTACAAATCGATCATTCTTGCGAGATGGTTTTTATTTGTGGGATTTTATTTTAGGGGTTTGATTGTTGGAATTGATTTGTTTTTTCTTGATCGTTCTTATGGAATGGATCAAGTATAGAATGAACAACAAACGAGGTTCATTCCTTGGGTTGTTCCTTATGCATTTCTCCCCTGAAATTATTCGTGTTCTTTGCGTTATTTATGGTTTATAAAAAAATGACTGTTGTGCCTTCGTTTCATGGTGAAATGATCCAAGATTGAATATATTTCATCAGTACGACTCGATGGAGGTTTGACAGTGGTTGGAGCAGTGGATCATATGACGATGGGTGAAAATTTATCATTCTTTAGTGGAAACAAAGAATGACGATGGTCTTTTTTTCTGAGTTGATTCAAGGCCTAAATATTACCGATTTGGTGATGGCATAACCAGACGACCTCAGATCTGAAGTTTACAGATAAGGCGTGGCCGAGATCGGTGGTCAGAGTGATGGTAAAGACGATGGAGTGAAAACTAGAGTTCTTTGAAAATATTGATGAACAAAACATGCATTTCAGAATACATGGTGTGTGGGCCCCGCTGAGTGGTGGCTAGGGTTTCAGGAAGTAGTGAAGTGTCACACATCATGTGACACCTATCGCACGGTTTATAAAACCTTCCTCGGAACTCGGCGTGTATCATGAGAGATACACAAACATGGGGTAGAGTACATGGTCTGTCTATATGGAATGTACTCCACCACACAACTTGGCCGAAACCGGTCACACGGACTACTCTGTGTACTGGTACATGAACAAGCACACACGGGTTGAAGCCATGTACTGGAAAATAGCCAACATACATGGAGAAGACCCCAAATAGTAGGATATGGTGTGTTACCCTTTCTACATTCCATGTATACCTCTTCTGCATGACATATTCTCTTGACACGGGCCGTTGTACACGAGTAGTACCTGGGGTCAAGGAACACGATGTGTGAACCTACTACATGCTGTGTATACTTTTCTACATGGATTGAATCTCTTTTCCACCATATATTGGACAAAATTGATTAGGGTTTGTTCCCTTGATCATTTCCCTGAAGGTTGGTGGGTATCATTTCCTACTCATAGAAGTATGATCCCTTCAGTAGGGCTTTTTGGATAGAGTCATTGGAATCCCCTTCGAGAGGACCGGAGTAGGATCATATTTTAATTCTTCGTGCCTTAGGTAGATTCCTTGGTATTAACCTGACCAAATTCACTGGGCTTAAATCCTCTACATAGCAGGTTAATCCAGATGGATTTGTTGGTATCACCCATTAGACCTGGATGTGATCCTCATTTGTGTATCATATCTCTCTTCAGATCTATCAACATATATCTCTCATGACGGTTCCTGATGAACAATACTTCTCAGGTATACATCATCAGTTCTATTAGACTTAGGTGTGTGTTCTCTCAGATGAGTGTTTTGTGGAATATTCAGACTGAATCCCTAGTGTTGGTATGTGGTAGTTGTGACTTACCTCTAGACTGCATGTATTGGTGTGAGTATCGATGAATATTCTTGTTATATGTGTTGTAGACATATAATATGTAGAGATTAATGTATCTTCCTTTGTGTATTTATTTTTGATTTTGGGGTGTCCTATTGAGTATTGTTATAATCACCCATACACGGGATTTTCTCGCATGTGTCATGTCTTGTGAAGAAGAGCGACTTTTTTATGGACTAAGACCAAATAGAGCTTTGTGAGTTTAAGAAGGCTGAGTTGTTCCTACGGATTAGAGTAGAAGTACTAGTACCTATTTTGTTTACAGGTTGGAATTTTTAGTTTGAATACACTTTCTTTTAGTGGTCTTATATTCTGGACCAGTTTACTTTATTTTACTTTACTTCATATCATACTTTGTTGGTTGGGATAGTGGTATGCATGCATTTGTTCCTTAGTGGTTTTTACATTTCATCATTTGTGGGATTGGAGATGTGTGCATGTATACAAGTACATAGGAAATGCCTACCATGTTAGTGATATACCTACTTGGGGCTACTCACTATCCCCTGGCCTATTGGAGGTGGGCTTAGGGAGTCATGGAATGGGCCCCACTGGGATAGGTCATGATAGAGTGGTATCAAAGGTGATCAGTTCTACCTTAGGACCAAGAGTCTGTGATATTAGTTTGGGTAAACAATCTTAAGTGTTTCGAGTTTATATTTCAGGTCAGAAACTCCAGTGTTGGTGCAGGTGACCGATATATCCATACACCAGGACTCTGATAACCTAATTTTCAACTCAGTATATGAGAACACTAGTTGTAGGAAAACTAATGGTACATGCATCATATAGGAATGGGTTGTGATTCCATGTACTTCTTGAGTCATCTCTCCAGATATACTCATTGACAATGGCACATCTTGTTTTCTTACAGGATTCCCCCAAGACGCATACTAGCTAGGATTCATCAGTTAGATCATGAGGATGACCCCCTCAATGATGAGACTTTGATATAGGGACCAGTTCCCCAGGTGTTTCCTCCAGGTGGTGCACCAACTATACTACCACCTATAGAGCAGCACATGGTACCCGTAGTACCAGCAGATGAGGAGCGCAGACTGATCATGCTACATGAGTTTTAGAGATAGGGACCCCTAAGGTTCCAAGGTGTGCCCGACTCTCATGATTTTAAGGATTGTCTTGAGGTAGTGACTAGAGTTTTCCATCTAGTCAGGACACCAATGGACCAGATGGTGATCCTGGCGGTGAGCCTTCTTCAGGGTTTGGTAGGGTGATGGTGGAGTTTTTTTATCTAGATTCATGATGAGGTGACTCTTTCATGGACAGAGTTCAAGTATCTCTTTATATAGGAGTTATCACTAGTTACACTGAGATATGTGCGTATACTGGAGATTCTTCAACTTCAGTAGGGTATCATGACAGTGAATGACTATTCATCGAGGTTCACCAACCTTTCTAGGTACTCAATGGATATGGTTAGAGATCGGTACTTCAGGGATCAGACCTTCGAGTGAGGTCTGGATAGATACATCTGAGACAACGTTATACCTCTGTGCATTCTGACTTATGTTGGGGTGCTTGAGCGAGCTTTGGTGATCAAAATCTTCTTGGATGAGTAGGTTCAACTAGTGGTAGTCAGTAGTGGATGAGCAGGTATAGATACCTCAGTAGTAGGGATATGGCATCGGTCTTAGGGATCTAGACATGGGATAAATTTTAGGAGGATACCCCATGATAGAGGGTTTACAGTTCATGGATCATAGGGTGGGTCCAGTCAGCCTAAGGAGAGGTGGTGCTAATCATGTGATGGTAGGGGAAATCTTGCTCGAGATTGTCCAAACTATTGAGCTGCTGATAGGGAGACAATGGATGGACCTCCGATTTAGAGACAACAATAAGAGCAGGAAAATATATAGGGCATTGGACATGGAAGTGGAGTTAGGATAGAAGAAAGAGGTGGTCGACATTTTGACATGTTACCACCACCACCCTTGGTGGTCCGCGCTAGGCTCAAGGAGCTGGAGGATAGGGGCGGGGATAGCTGCATGCGGTTGATGCATATGACCCAGGGGATCTAAGAATGATTTGAGATACAATCTGTTTCTTTTATACTTTAGCTGTAGTACTAATAGGAATAGGTTATAGTCATTACTTTCTTGCCACATATCATTTTCGAGACCTAGAGATTCTAGTTGAACCGTTGACTTTACCCTTACTCTTGGAGACACCTACTGGAGAAGACTTAGTGATCACACATCTATGTTGAAAGTGTGGCTTGACCCTTAGAGGCGATACTTTAGATTGGAATCTCTTGGTGATAGTATTGAGGAATTACAATGTCATTATTGGTATGGACTGATTATCCATAGTCCATGAACAAATTGACTATTTTAGGTGAAGGGTGTGGTGTGTCCATAGTTATGGAACAAGGTTTTCCTTTTTCAGAGAAAAGGAGAACCAGAAAGCACAGGATGGACTCATGCATAGGAGGGTGTAGTCGATTACTCATGAGTTGGATAGCTTGACCCTCAGAGTAGTAGGTGTTATGAGTTTTCAGTTCCTAGTAGTAGTAGTAGAGTATGAGGAAATCTTCCCTGAAGATATTCTAGGATTACCTCCCCACTGGGGGATAGACTTAAATATTGACTTACACCCTGGGATGACACCAATATCATCACCATCATATCGAATGGATCCTGCAGAGTTTCATAAGATAAGGGTACAATTGGAGGACTTATAGAGTAATGGATTCATGATACTTAGTGTTTCACCATGGGCGGCCCTAGTTTTGTTTGTCAAAAAGGTATATAGGAGATTTAGGCCGTGTGTAAACTACTGATGCTTGAACCAAGTGATCGTAAAGAAAAATCATCCAATACCAAGGATCTATGACCTCTTTGATTAGTTGAGAGGGTAATGATGGTTCTTGAAGGCCGAACTTTGATCAATCTATCACCAATTGCGAGTACGGGATGGGGATATATAGAAGACAACTTTTAGATGCCACTATGGTCACTATGAGTACTTGGTGATTCCATTTGGCATGACAAACTCCCCCATAGTGTTCATGGGAATCATGAACAAGATCTTTCAGCATTATTTAGACCAGTTCATGGTAGTCTTCATCGATTATATGCTTTTGTACTCGATGTCTGAGGAGGAGCATATGAGACACCTAAGGATAGTTATGGATTTACTTTTAGAGCAATGAATTTATGGGAAACTCTCAAAGTTCGAGTTCTGGATTTAGGCGGTCCACTTTCTGGAACATGTTATCTCAGTATATGGAGTGGAAATGGACCTAGACAAGGTGAAGGTATTGTTAGAATTAGAGCCACCTAGGAGCGTGATGAAGGTGAGAAGCTTCCTTAGGCTAGCAAGCTATTACTAGATATTCATACATGATTTATCCAGGATATCAGAACCTATGTCAGCTCTGACTCAAAAGGGTCAACCTTTGTGTGGAAAGAGAAGTTTCAATAGGATTTTCAGTAGTTGAGGTAGAGTTTGATGAGTGCTCCAATCTTGAGACTTCTAGAGGAGGGTGTTGAGTACATAGTGTTCTACTATGCATTAGGAACCTGGCTTGGTTGTGTCCTAATGTAGAGGAAAGTGGTAATTTTCTATGGTTCACAACAGTTGAGGCCACATGAGAAGAACTATGTGACCCATGATCTTGAGTTGGTAGTGTTAGTATTCATATTGAATATGTGGCAATACTACCTGATGGTTGAGTGATTTATTATCTACTATGATCACAAGAGTCTCAAGTATATATTCTATTAGAAAGATCTAAACTTGAGATAGAGGTGATGGATAGAGTTCCTCCAAGACCATGACTTTGATATTATCTATACTCTTGGGAAGGGGAATGTGGTGGAATATGCTCTCACTAGGATATCTAGTTCATAGTTACTGAACAAGGTATTAGAGTAATTGGCATCATTACAATTATCCTTTGTGGATAAAGAAAGAGAAACTTACCTATAGTTGATTGTTCTCACCCCTCCACTCTTACAATGAGTTAGGGAATAATAACTTAGGGATATCGACTGTGAGACTCTACATACTCAGATGTTCATAAGACATGTGCCTAATAGACATTGATAAGGTGGGGAGCACATCATCCTTTTCAAAGGATTCATAGTTGTACCAGTGGTGTTGTGGGAGGAGGTTTTGTGAGAGTTTCATAAATCCCCTTTGATGATACATCCTGGAGTGGTGAAGATGTACCAAGACCTCCAACATCAATTTTGGTGGATAGGGATGAAGAAGGAAGTGGTAGAGTTCATTTCTCAATTCCTTATGTTCCAGTAGGTGAATACTGAGCACCAGGTTCCAGCGGGTTTAGGTCAACCCCTTGAGGTGCTATAATAGAAGTGGGATGGGATATTAATGGAATTAGTGAAGGGTTTACCATGTATATACACTACTAGAAAAACAGGTATTTGCGACGGGTCATTTGCGACGGGATCCCGTCGCAAATGGCTTATTGCGACGGGAGCCCGTCGCAAATGACCCGTTGCTGAAAACGGTGTCGCAATAACAATTTTTTGCGACGGGCCCGTCGCTAAAGCCTTTTTCCACGACGGGGAGAATCCCCGTCGCAACTAGTACTCCGTATATTTGTAAAAACCTATTTGCGACGGGCCCCGTCACAAATACCTGTTGTGACGGGACCCGTCGCAAATAGTTGTTGCGACGGGACCCGTCGCAAAAACTATTTTTAAAAAAATAAAAAAATAAAAATACTATTTGCGACGGAAATAGTATCCCATCGCAAATACTATAAAAAAAATAAAAATAATAAATTGTTAATAAATTATTTTAATTAATATAATAATAATCTAATTATAATTCAAAAATAAAAAATAATAAAATATTAATAAATTATTTTAATTAATATAATAATAGAATTATAATTCACAAATAAAAATAATAAATTATTTTAATTAATATAATAATAATAGAATTATAATTCAAAAATAAAAAATAATAGAATATTAATAAATATTTTATAATGAGACAGAAACTACGAATAGAAAAAAAATCATATTTTGATTTCACAAATTTTATAACATAAATACAAACTCTAATCTGAAGGAGGGGGGGGGGGGGGAGGGGGGATCTACAGATGGTGGTGGAGGAAACTCCATCCCTAAAGCATGAGTGAGTCGGCGCATGTACTCCATCTGCTCCTAATGCTGCTGCTGCCACCGACTCATCTGCTCCTCGTACAGCTGCTGCTGGCGTCGACGCTCCTCCTCATGCTACTGACGCATCTGCTCCTGCTCATATCGGAGACTCTCTATCAGTGCAGTCTGAGATCGCAACTGATCCTCATACTGTGTAGCAGAAGAAGATGCACGAGCTCCTCTCGAGCTGGACGCCGACATCGCAGCACTGCCATAATAATCTCCGGGAGTCAGTCGAGAGCTGATACCAACTACCCGGCCCTTCTCGAAGGCATACTGGGTGGCCTTCATCCATGACGCCTCATCAAACTGATGGCCAATGGTCTGATATGATGACTCGGCCTGACTCTCAGGCCGGGCCTGTGACGCTACGGCCTCATATGACTCCTGTAGTTGCAATTTAAAATTAAAATTGTGAATATATTATATACAGTTAATTTTTAAACTTGAAAACAAATAATACTAACCACGATGTGATACTGATGATCACCTCTAAGCTCCCCAGTAGCAGGATCACTATACATCCTCCGATATACGTCGTACTCCGTAATATCGGGGTGCTCGACAGCCTATAAGAATAAAAAATAAACTGTTAATATTTATAGTTATATAAAATATTTATAAATAATGTACGTACCAGATGCTGTCTATGAGTACTGAAAGAACGACTCCCAGCTCGATGAGTCACCTCCTGTCTCCCCCGATTCTGCCTCCCCACCGATGATCTCCTCTGAAAGGCACCACTCAACCAGTGCACACATAATCCATCCCATACATGGGATAAAATGTACTCTGGTCAGTGTGCTCTACATGACTCGTCAAAATCTGACACTCCTGCTTTCTTCATCGCAGCTTTTCTTAAATTGTGCAAAAACTGACGAAGGCGATCACGCATGGCCACCTCCCATGCCTCGTGGATGGCGTCACGCATGGTATCCTCGATCGGATACCATAAACCCTACAAATAAATCAAAATATCAAGTTATAAATGAAATAATTTTCAAAATAAAAATTATTTATTTACGTACGTACCAACCAATGGCCTAACATGGCCTGCTGCACATCAATGGGAATCTGCTCCCATGTGGTCCACGGCTGAGAGAAATAGTTGCGCAAAATAGCACTTCCCTGTCCAACTGCTATATGCGAAAAACTGTAAAAATAATAAACATTTATTATGTGAATAGATTAATGAAATCTTAGTCAAATCCACAGGTTATCACACCTCCGTGTGCGTGGATCAAACCCAAGACGTGGACGTCGCTCGGGGACGGGGTCAGGAATCATCAATCGTGCAAGACCGCGCCCCCTCCGCGTACTCCCTGGAGCGCCTGCAGGCTGAGGGTCATCTTCCAGCAACTCATCCGCATCGAAAGGCAGATCAGCATCCGCCAACTCACGAAATGTGGCGTCGTCCATCTGAAACAGAAAATGTTAATGTTGTTAGCAAATAATTGATAATTACTATTATATATACATATATACATATTATGATTGTATATAAATACCATGTAATTCTATCAGTGTTCATCTTCATCATCATCTTCATATATGTCAATGTCATCTTCATATTCCTCCTCAATATCATCGATATCCATTCGAGTTATAGTTGCTTCATCTCTTACCATTTCAAATTCATATGTGACATCATTAACATCATCGTCATCACCGAATCTTAAATGTGGGGTGTCGTCATCGATACTCATGTCTCTTTGTAAAAAATATTGATTTTGAGTACTCTCTTGAAAAACTTCAATTCTTTGCACATCAGTGAAAGCACATTCACTTTGACTAAACTGATTGTCTCGAATTTTGATTTTTATTACACTCCACCAATCAGTCAAGTCTCTTGATGTAGCACAGTACTTTGCGTAATAAACTTGATGTGCCTGTTGAGCCAATAAGAATGGTTCATTTACTGCGAGAACACTTTTACATTTAATATCGATGATTCCATGAGTCGGATGAACACACACACCTCTCTCTGTATCCAACCACCGACATTTGAACATGGTTATGTAATGTTGTCCAAGATAACAGAGTTCAATGATTTCATCAAGTATGCCATAAAATTCAACTTCATTTTCTCGATGATGAGATCCTCTCAAGCTAACTCCACTGTTCATTGTTTTTTTTTGATTCTCCATATGCATGTGTGTGGAATCGAAATCCATTCACCACATATGCATTATAAGTTTTAACAAGTTTGGAAGGTGGGTTACTCAATACACACAACCGTTTTTCAATTTTATCAGTATGTCGAGACACCTGAAAATTTGTGAAATAATTATCAATATAGTAAACTATACATTGAATGAGTTGCTAAAAGATAAAGAATTTATGTTACTAGTTTTTGAAACCAATGAGATAAATTTTTCAGTCGACGTTCTTCGAGAGAAGCTGCTGTAATTTGTGGAATTTGTTTCTTGATATGATTATCATACAACCTATAAAAACCAAAGTTATTTACTGTAACATAAATGATAGAATAAGTGATATAAACACTTACAGTACAACTGATGTCATCTCTTCATAGTTGAGCAGAACATATGTATGAGCTCTATGATGTTCATCATCTGAAAGCCAGCGTTCATAAACTCCACCTAAACCAAGCTCTGACTGGTTGAAAATAGATAATTGATTGTCGATTTCATCAATATTCCTCTCGTTTCGTCCCATTCAGTTGTGTTTTGAAGGATACTCAGATTCAAAATAATGGGAGCAGAAAAAAGATATTTCCTCTTGCAAATAAGCTTCTGCAATAGATCCTTCAACAAATGCTTTGTTACGTACTTTTCTTTTCAATTTTTGCATGCATCTTTCAAATGGGTACATCCATCGAAACTGTACTGGACCTCCACATTTGGCTTCATATAGCAAATGTAACATCAAATGTTCCATTGAGTCGAAGAAAGACGGCGGAAATATTTTTTCCAGTTTACATATAATTACAACAACATCTTTTTCAAGTTTGCCTAGAGAATCATAATCTGCTGTAGCCGCACAAATTTCCCGAAAAAAATGAGACATGTCTGTTATGGAATCCCAAATCACAGAATTCAACAGACCTCTTAATCCAATGGGTAGAAGTATTTCCATTATAACATGACAATCATGACTTTTTAATCCAGTAATATGACCATTCTTTACACATCTACCCAAATTGGAAGCACAACCATCTGGAAGTCTCAAATATGCAATCCACTGACAAAATAATAAACATTTTTCTTTAGACAGTGTATAAGCTGATTTTGGTTTCAGTAACCTTTCTGTTCTGACATTCTCAAACAGTTCCAATTCTGGACGCCTGCAAATTTGGGCAAGATCTAAACGTGCATTTATATTGTCTTTGCTCTTTCCTGGCGTATCCAAAACTATATGAAACAAATTATCAAAATAGTTCTTCTCAATATGCATGACATCTAACATGTGTCGGACCAACAAATCAGACCAATATGGAAAATCCCAAAATATGCTACGTTTAATACAATTGTTTTCTTTTCCAAAACCAAAAATTTTCTATTGGTTTATTGTGGGACCAAAAGTGATGGGAGGTAATGAAAATACAACTGATTTTAACTCCGAACCTGATAGCATTTTTGGAGGTCCATCCCTTTCAACTGTTCCTTTTCTGAAATGAGATCTGTTTCTACGAAAAGAATGATCAGCTGGAAGAAATCTGCGATGACAGTCAAAATAACAAGGTTTCTTTCCATGAATGAGCATAAATTCTTTGTTCTCTCCCATACAGTAAGGACATGATTTCTGACCATGTGTACTCCATCCAGATAACATCCCATAAGCCGGGAAGTCACTTATTGTCCACATCAATGCTGCTCTCAGTATGAAATTCTTTTTCGTTGCAACATCATATGTACTGACACCAGTACTCCACAATAAATTTAATTCATCAATCAATGGTTTCAAATAAACATTAATATTTTTCTTCGGATGTCTTGGAATTAGTAAAGTCAAAAAGATATATGGCTCCTTCATCAACATCCATGGAGGTAAATTGTACGGAGTTAAAAAAACAGGCCAACATGAATATTGACTACCATAAGATCCAAACAGACAGAAACCATTAGTGGAAAGGCCCAGTCGAACATTTCTAGCTTCTAAAGCAAAGGATGGATGCACTATATCAAAATGTTTCCATGAATCACCATCGGCTGGATGATTCAAGCTTTTATCGGTTGAAATATTCTCTTTATGCCATGACAACATTGTCGCTGTATTCTTAGACATGAATAAACGCTGGAGTCTGGACGTAAGCGGAAAATATCTCAACTGTTTTACAGGAATCAAACCAGACTTCCCGTGTTTTCCTTCTTTATATCTCAGTTGCCCACATGTGGGACAACTATCCAACGACTCATTTTCCCCAGAATATAAAATGCAGTCATTTGAACATGCATGAATCTTCTGACAAGTAAGTCCCAAATTTTGAACCAGCCTATTACTCTCATAGTAATTTGCAGGTAAAACATTTCCTTCGGGTAACAGTGTTTTAAGCAAAGAAAATATCTGGTCAAAACAGGTGTTTGACATTCCGTTATCTGATTTGATAGCCATAAATTTTTCAACTGCTTCTAATTTGCTCATCTTGCAGCCAGGATATAATTCATCCTCAGCAGACTTCAACAAATCATAAAATTCAGACGGTGCCAACTCAGGATTTGAAGCTATATCAGCCGGAGTTTCTGTATGTTGAACAGATGAACCTGCAACATCATGTACTAAATCTTGAAACCGGGATGGATCCAGAATCAAGTTGGTATCACCTGCTCTGGAACTGCGTTCACCGTGTTGATACCAAAAAACATAATCTGGTTGAAAACCAAAACGCAAGAGATGTTCTCCCACTTTGTCAAACGTGTCAAACGTTCTCAATGCACATTTTCTGCAAGGGCATTTTATTTTGTCTTCTGAAACAAATTCTGGATTTGATGCCGCAAATGATAAAAAAGTCTCCACACCCTCTACATATACTGGATTTAAACCAGAACCGTTTGAATTTCTACGTTGATTTATCCATATGCGGGCACCTAATAATGATTGTTGACGACCTCGTTGTTCCATATTTCTCTATAAAATATAAAAGCATTACTGGTTTTGAATAATTTGTTAGAAAAAAACACTCAAGCTAGGATAATTATAGAGTTTAGATCATACACGACTGACGCAAAATTTTTATTGAGATAGACCTAAAAATTGACCCTTTAAGAATTAAATATGTTGAGAATAAAGCAAAACATGTTACAAATATTGATAATTTTAATATTATATAAATTTTTTATTATTTTCATAGTACTAGTATTATTTCTAATTATTACTAATTATTACTAATTATTACTAATTATTGGTAATTATTACTAATTATTACCAATTAGTGGTAATTATTACTAATTAATACTAATTATTGGTAATTATTACTAATTATTGGTAATTATTGGTAATTATTGGTAATTATCGGTAATTATTACTAATTATTGGTTATTACTAATTATTGGTAATTATTATCAATTATTGGTAATTATTACTAATTATTGGTAATTATTACTAATTATTGGTAATTATTACTAATTATTACTAATTATTACTAATTATTACTAATTATTGGTAATTATTACTAATTATTACTAATTATTTGTAATTATTGGTAATTATTACTAATTATTACTAATTAATACTAATTATTGGTAATTATTGGTAATTATTACTAATTATTGGTAATTATTATTAATTATTACTAATTATTACTAATTATTACTAATTATTACTAATTATTGGTAATTATTACTAATTATTACTAATTATTGGTAATTATTACTAATTATTACTAATTATTACTAATTATTGGTAATTATTTCTAATTATTACTAATTATTACTATTTACCGGTAATTATTCCTAATTATTGGTAAGTATTACTAATTATTGTTAAGTATTACTAATTATTACTAATTAATACTAATTATTGGTAATTATTGGTAATTATTACTAATTATTGGTAATTATTATTAATTATTACTAATTATTACTAATTATTACTAATTATTACTAATTATTGGTAATTATTACTAATTATTACTAATTATTGGTAATTATTACTAATTATTACTAATTATTGGTAATTATTTCTAATTATTACTAATTATTACTATTTACCGGTAATTATTCCTAATTATTGGTAAGTATTACTAATTATTGTTAAGTATTACTAATTATTGGTAATTATTACTAATTATTGGTAATTATTATTAATTAATACTAATTACTACTAATTATTATTAATTATTACTAATTATTGGTAATTATTACTAATTATTGGTAATTATTACTAATTATTACTAATTATTACTAATTATTACTAATTATTAGTAATTATTACTAATTATTACTAATTATTACTAATTATTGGTAATTATTACTAATTATTACTAATTATTGGTAATTATTGGTAATTATTACTAATTATTGGTAATTATTGGTAATTATTACTAATTATTGGTAATTATTACTAATTATTGTTAATTATTACTAATTATTGGTAATTATTACTAATTATTGGTAATTATTACAAATTGTTACTAATTATTACTAATTATTACTAATTATTGGTAATTATTGGTAATTATTGGTAATTATTACTAATTATTACTAATTATTGGCAATTATTGGTAATTATTACTAATTATTGGTAATTAATACTAATTATTGGTAATTATTGGTAATTATTACTAATTATTGGTAATTATTACTAATTATTGGTAAGTATTACTAATTATTGTTAAGTATTACTAATTATTGGTAATTATTACTAATTATTGGTAATTATTTCTAATTATTACTAATTATTGTTAATTATTACTAATTATTGGTAATTATTACTAATTATTGGTAATTATTACTAATTATTACTAATTATTGGTAATTATTACTAATTATTACTAATTATTACTAATTATTACTAATTATTGGTAATTATTACTAATTATTAAGAATTATTGGTAATTATTACTAATTGTTACTAATTATTGGTAATTATTGGTAATTATTACTAATTATTGGTAATTATTGGTAATTATTACTAATTATTGTTAATTATTGGTAATTATTACTAATTATTGGTAATTATTACTAATTATTGTTAATTATTACTAATTATTGGTAATTATTACTAATTATTGGTAATTATTACTAATTATTACTAATTATTACTAATTATTGGTAATTATTACTAATTATTACTAATTATTGGTAATTATTGGTAATTATTGGTAATTATTGGTAATTATTGGTAATTATTGGTAATTATTGGTAATTATTGGTAATTATTGGTAATTATTGGTAATTATTACTAATTATTGGTAATTATTACTAATTATTGGTAATTCTTACTAATTATTGGTAATTATTACTAATTATTACTAATTATTGGTAATTATTACTAATTATTACTAATTATTACTAATTATTACTAATTATTGGTAATTATTACTAATTATTTGTAATTATTAGTAATTATTACTAATTATTGGTAATTATTACTAATTATTACTAATTATTGGTAATTATTGGTAATTATTACTAATTATTACTAATTATTGGTAATTATTACTAATTATTACTAATTATTACTAATTATTACTAATTATTACTAATTATTACTAATTATTACTAATTATTGGTAATTATTGGTAATTATTGTTAATTATTACTAATTATTGGTAATTATTGGTAATTATTACTAATTATTGGTAATTATTACTAATTATTGTTAATTATTACTAATTATTGGTAATTATTACTAATTATTGGTAATTATTACTAATTATTACTAATTATTACTAATTATTACTAATTATTGGTAATTATTGGTAATTATTACTAATTATTACTAATTATTACTAATTATTACTAATTATTGGTAATTATTGATAATTATTACTAATTATTACTAATTATTACTAATTATTGGTAATTATTGGTAATTATTACTAATTATTGGTAATTAATACTAATTATTGGTAATAATTGGTAATTATTACTAATTATTGGTAATTATTACTAATTATTGGTAAGTATTACTTATTATTGTTAAGTATTACTAATTATTGGTAATTATTACTAATTATTGGTAATTATTACTAATTATTACTAATTATTACGAATTATTGTTAATTATTACGAATTATTGGTAATTATTACTAATTATTGGTAATTATTACTAATTATTACTAATTATTACTAATTATTTCTAATTATTGGTAATTATTACTAATTATTGGTAATTATTACTAATTATTGGTAATTATTGGTAATTATTGGTAATTATTGGTAATTATTGGTAATTATTGGTAATTATTGGTAATTATTGGTAATTATTGGTAATTATTACTAATTATTGGTAATTATTACTAATTATTGGTAATTATTACTAATTATTGGTAATTATTTCTAATTATCGGTAATTATTGGTAATTGCCGGTAATTATTGGTAATTATTGGTAATTATTACTAATTATAGTTAATTATTACTAATTATTACTAATTATTACTAATTATTACTAATTATTACTAATTATTACTAATTATTACTAATTATTACTAATTATTACTAATTATTACTAATTATTACTAATTATTACTAATTATTACTAATTATTACTAATTATTAGTAATTATTGGTAATTATTGGTAATTATTGGTAATTATTCCTAATTATTACTAATTAGTGGTAATTATTAGTAATTATTACTAATTATTACTAATTATTGATAATTATTAATAATTATTACTAATTATTGGTAATTATTACTAATTATTGGTAAGTATTACTAATTATTGGTAAGTATTACTAATTATTGGTAATTATTACTAATTATTGGTAATTATTACTAATTATTGGTAATTATTACTAATTATTAATAATTATTCCTAATTATTGATAATTATTGGTAATTGTTCCTAATTATGAGTAATTAAATGAATAATTACCAATAATTAGGAATAATTACGAATAATTAGGAATAAAAAATTATTAGTATATTTTATTATTAATATTAAAATAATATAATTTTCTAATTTATATACAATTCTCCTTTCAGCTGTGTGTTTTCTATCTCCATATACAAATAATACATGTGGAGACAGCAAACACACAGATGAAAAGAAAATTGTATATATATAAAAAATTATATTATTTTAATGTTAATAATAAAATATACTAATAATGTTATTATTCCTAATTATTGGTATTTATTACTAATTATTAAGTAATAAAACAATGTAAACATAATTAAATTACAACTAATTAAGAATAATTGAAACTAATAAAACATTAAAAATAAATATTAAATTAAAATGAATATAAATACCTTGAAAATTGATCTGAGGTTGATCTCTGATCGTTCTTCAAAACTTCAATATCAACTCCGGAGAAAAAAATTAAACTTGAGAAAAACTGAACTTTAGAAATAAAATTTTGAGAGAAGAAGAAGATGGAGTTTGAGAATGATTTGAAAAAAACGGATGGAGGTATTTATAGGTTAGATTATTTGCGACGGGTACCGTCGCAAATACCTTAGCCAACATTTATTACGGTCAATGGTTAAATAGTTATTTGCGACGGGTCCCGTCGCAAATAACCACCTGCCGACATACTATTTGCGACGGGGGAATATTCCCGTCGCAAATACCTTTTACCGCCGCCGGTTATTTGCGACGGGAATATTCCCCCGTCGCAAATATGTTTCCCGCGATTTGGCGCGCAAAGGGCGCCAGTCCTTTTGCGACGGGGAAAGCTATCCCGTCGCAAAAGGCTACTTATTTGCGACGGGCAAATACCCCCGTCGCAAATAAGTTTTTAACAGGGCTATTTGCGACGGGAATAAATCCCGTCGCAAATAACCCGTCACAAATACCCATTTTTCCCGTAGTGATACAGGGGACACGATTCCATCTGGGTGATCGTTGATCGACTCACCAAGTTGTCCCACTTTCTAGATATCTGAGAGTAGAGTTAAGTAGAGAGATTGGGATGCCTCTATACGCAGAGGATAGTTTGAATCCATAGAATTATATCGATTATTGTTTTAGACCATGATGTCTGTTTTACATCTTGGTTGTGGAAGGGATTACAGGAGGTGTTTGGGACTCAGTTACACTTGAGAATGGTGATTCACTCCCATACAAATATCCAGATGGAGAAAACCATTTAGGTTGTAGAGGATATGCTGTCGGTTTGCATGTTAGACTTCGACTATAGTTGGGAGAATCATGTACCACTGGTGGAGTTTAAATATAAAAATATCTACCACTCCACCATTAGTATGAAACCATTTGAGGATTTTTACGAGTGACCCTATCAGTCACCACTTTACTGGACTGACCCAGGAGAGTCAACCCTCATGGGCATGGAGTTGGTGGAAGTTACTACTGAGAAGGTCTAGATCATCCAGGATCAGATGAAGACTACACATATCCATTAGAAATCTTATGCTAACAGGCAGTAGAGGCCTTTGAATTTTGAGGAAGGAGACCATGTGTTCCTTTAAGTTTCACATCGATGAAGATTGTGGATATTTGGTCGGGGTGACAAGTTATCTCCAAGGTTTATCGGCCCTTTTTTGATACTGCGTAGAGTTGGAGAGGTGGCGTACCACCTAGCTCTACCCTAGTAGTTTCACCAGGTACACAACATCTTCCACATGTCGTAACTAAGGAGGTACGTGCATGACCCATCGCACGTCATCAATTGGGATGAGTTGTACATCAAGGATGGAGAGACTTTTGCTGAGTACCTAGTAGATATTGATGATTAGAAGGAGATAATCCTCCATGGGTAAGAGATTCCCTTGGTGCGTGTTCAGTGGCATCATGATAATCTTCAGGAGAGCATATGTGAGCAAGAGGATTATATTCGTGCACAGTACCCACATCTTTTTTTTGAGTATCCTTATTTTTGTCTTTTTGGGGATGTAAATCCCTAAGGTGGGGAGAATGTAATGTCCTAGATTCTTTCTATGTATTTTTTTAAATATTACATGGAATTAATTTGAGTCCAGGTACTGAAACAGTGTGAAATTCCGAGGCCCAGTGTGGCCAAAATAAATTTTTGAAATATAATAAATATATTAAATAACAAAAATGAGAAATTTTCCTAAAAAAATGGAATAAATTATAAATAGGTACCCATATCATAAATTTGAGGGAACTATTGCGTTTAAAGCAGCATCTTTACCCTAGGTGAGGCCTAACATCGGCCGATGCGGGTCGACTATGAAAAGTAGTTTTCAGATGTTTTAACGAATAAAATAAATTGAATATGTATTTTATTTTAATTTTACACAATGAAAAAATTTATCTTTTTTTAATGAGAAGCTTGGTAGGGACCGAGGGTTAGAGTTCATAACCTTGGAGAATTCCCTGAAGGCTCTGATAGAACCTTGGAGAAATATCTTAATGGATAAAGACAAGATAGTGGATCAAGATCATTTCTGACATATCGCCATCGACAATTAATCCTTGATAGAAATAAATCCTTTATTAGGTAGGACATTGTTATTTCAGATTATTCTTTCCCCGTTCTTAGAATTAATGATGAACACAGATAAACAAACAAACATGTTGACCCACATATCAATCATTCTTACTGGATGGGTTTTATTTTTAGGATTTTATTTTTGGTGTTTTATTGTTGGAATTACTTTGGTTTTTCTTGATCGTTCTTATGGAATGGATCCAGGCCAGAACTAAAAATTACTGAGGTTCATTCTTTGGGTTGTTCCTTGTGCATTTCTCGCACAAAATTCTTCACGTTCTTCATTTTATTCACGGTTTATGAAAAATTGATCATTTCACCTTCGTTTCATAGTGCAACGATATGAGATTGAAGATCTAGAATCGATACGACTTGAAGGAGGTGCGATGGTGGTTGTGGTAGCAGATAGAATGATAATGGATGACAATTTCTCATTCTTCATTGGAAACAAAGAATGATGAAGATCTTGTTTTATGAGTTGATTCAAGGCCCAAATATTACCTATTTGGTGACAGTGTGACCAAAAAACCTTATATCTAAAGTTTCCTAATGAGGCATGGCTGGGATTGGTGGCCAGAGTGACGGGGAAGATGACAGAGCATGAACTGGGGTTTCTGGAAAATACCAATGAACACAATATTTATTTTTGAATACATGGTGTGTGGGCCCGTTTGAATGGAAACTAGGGTTTCTGGAAGTATTTTAGTGTCACACACATGTGAAACCTATCATACGGTGTGTGGGACCTTTCCTAGGACTCGACTTGTATCTCAAGAGATACACAGACATGGGGTTGAGTACATGATCTAACTACATAACATGTACTCCACCACATGGCTTGGTCGGAACCGATCACATGACATGTACTGGAACACAGACAGGCACACATGGGTTTAATTTTTTGTACTCTCACATATCTAGAGTACACAGAGAAGACTTGAGATAGTAGGACATGAAATGTGACCCTTTCTACACACCATGTATACCTATTCTACACGACATGTTCTCTTGACATGGGATGTTGTACACGACTAGTACCTGGGGTCAAGGAACACAGTGTGTGACCCCAATACACACCATGTATACCTTTATACATGGATTGAATCTCTTATCCACTGTATCTTGGACAATATTCATTAGGGTTCATTCCCTTGACCATTTCCCTGAAGGTTGGTGGGTATCGTTTCCTACTCATAGGAGTATGATCCCTTTAGCAGGACTTTCTGGATAGAGTCGTTGAAATCCCCTCTGAGAGTCCTAGAGCAAGATCCTCTATTCATTCTTCGTTCCCTAGGCAGAGTCCTTGGTATTTATGTGACCAACTTCACCGGGTGTCAATCCTCTACTTAGCAGGTTAATCCAGATGGAGTTGTTGGTATCACCCCATGGACCTGGCTATGATCCTCATCTGTGTATCATATCTCTCTTCAGATCTATCAGTATATCTCTTTAATGATTATTCCAGATGAACAGTACTTCTTAGACAGACGTCATCCGTTCTATCATACTCAATAGTGTGTTCTCCCAGATGAGTGCTTCGTGGAATCTTCAAGCTGAATCCTTAGTGTTGGTATGAAGTAGTTGTGACTTACCTCTAGATTGCGTGCCTTGGTTTGAGTATAGCTAGATATTCTTGTTATATGTGTTGTAGAAATATACTATATAGAGATGACCATGTCTTTCTTTGTGTATTATTTTGTGGTTTCAGGATGTTCTACTAAGTATTTTTATACTCACCCTTGCATGGGATTTGACAACACATGTCATTTCTTGTGTAGATGAGAAATATTTTGATAAACCAGGACCAAACAAAGATTTGTGAGTTTAGGTAGGCCGAGGTGTTCCTACAACTTCAAGTAGCATTCCCAATACCTATTTTATTTATAGGTTGGAATTTATAGTTTTCAGACTCTTTATTTTGGTGGGATTGTATTATGGACTAGTTTACTTTACTACACTTTACTTCCTATCGTACTCTGTTGGTTGGGATAGTGGTATGAATGCATATGTTCCTTAGTGATTTTTATATTTCAGCATTTGTGGGCTTGGAGATGTGTGCATGTGAATATGTATATAGGAAATGCCTCCCATGTTAGTGATATTCCTACTCGGTTCTTATCACCAACCCTTGGCCTATTAGAGGTGGACTTGGGGAGTCACGATAAAGGACCCAATAGGAAAAGTCATGACACCTCCTACTCCTTCAAGCCTACCCCCCTACATGAAGCACTTCCAGATCCTCCCAAGTCCCATGAAAAGTACCTCCTACTCTCCAAGCCTTAACCTATACAAGAAACCCTCAAGCCCTCTTTCAAGATACTAATGGAATGGATCATCTTCCATTGGATCCCTCATCTGAGGGGGACCAAATTGAAACCTCCAAAGAAGCCACCAAACTTGAAATACCATTATAAGAGGCACACCAACATGTCTCCCATTTGAATATGCATTCCTTCGGCTAGATGCATCCCACACTTATCCTCCCAAACAAGTAGGGTCCTCAGGGTTCATATAGATATGAATTCCCTCTGTCACAAGGACCCTGACCTTGGGGGCAGTGTTAGGTATCTCTTAGTCTTAGATATGAGGGCTAGGATCATGTCCTTCCCTCATTGTCTCTAAGACCAAGGACCTTCGGTTCCAGTAGGGAGGGATGGGATCACAATTTCCTTTACCTTTGAGTATTAGTGTATTATCCTCATCTCTTACATAAGAACTAGTTACAGGTAATTCTTCATAGAGTAATCCCCTATACTTTCTTATGGTACCTCTCCTACTTCATTCCTTTCTCCTTCTCCATACCCATGAGTTATAGCTGGATAAATAATCAAATGTGACTATCCTAGTTACCAAAATAATGGGGGATATAGTAACTTTAAATCCCTTTCTCTCTCCCTTTGGGTATAGGGTATAATGATGGGTTGGAACATGTGTTAGATCCTTATCTCTTTCCCTATCCCTTTGGGTTTTGGCCTCATCCACCAGTTGGCAAAGTAGATTTTATGGTTTCCCAGATCTTCTACTTCCTATTTTTTCTCACACTGAGCATAAATCATGTGGTCTTAGAGGTTGATAATGGTCATGACATCTGCATGATCCCATACCTCTGGGAATAATTTCAAGTGTAAGCCCCAACCAAACTAAGAGCCTCCTATACGGTATAAGCCCCAACCATGCTATCAGCATCTCAAAGGGACATACCTCCTATGAGACAAACTCTTGAGGGACTCCATAGGCATGGGTCCTAAAGAACGTTCATCCATATAAAAGGGATATATCTATTGTGAGACAAAATATTTGGGGCATCCATAGGCATGGGTCCTCAAGATCATTCATCCATCTCAAAGGGGGAACATTACCTAAGAGAAAACCTTCAAATGGCCTTCATGAGTGTGGTTATTCATAGCCAAACTACATGGGATTTGATTCCTGTCCAAATGGGATACGTAGGAATACTCTATGAGGTCTAAAACCAACACCCCAAAATCAACCCTAATTCTCTATGGGTCACATTATGAGTAGAGTCATATCCAACCTGGAAGACCACATCCCTTCCAGGTTCCATGGGATACCTCAGCATAAAACCCACACCAAACTTTTACCAGTAATGTTTAGCCTAGATTTCCTTGTCACATGGCGTTAAACTACATGGTCTGGTCTTTATCACATGACCTTAAAAGGTATGATGTGTCTCATTAAGTTGAACCGAAATACATGGGTATTGATTCATTTCACAAGAATACTTAGAAATACCATTTTATGGGTCTAATACTGACATCCAAACAACTCTCGTATCCTTGGATGATGATACACTCCATAATGCCCCACTATGGGGATCAAAACCATCATCATAATAATAAATGATAATTTTTTTAATATGTATGTAATAGGGTATCATTGATGGAGAACATCAAATACATACAGATGTCTCCATCAGTGAAGAACCTCATATACATATAGGTGATTCTATGTTCCATGAATGATAATAATTGATTGTTAATCCAAGGGTGATTCAATCCATACTTGGGAATTAATGAAGGATTAAAAAACATATCTTAAATATTTAAGAGAGTCTTGGATTAGAAAATAATTCCCCCCAAAAGGTTGTGATGATCCCAAAATCCCATCCTCTTGACCAATGTGAGTTCTTAAGTATTGTTGGCTAAGTTACCCAATGAGCACCTTCCTTTGGAAAGTAGGTCCATGAGTCATCACAGATATGAGAACCATTGGGTGTTTTTGGTTCCATGAATAAACCCTATTGGAAAAAACCTGAAAGGAACATGGGTGTATGTGTCTTATGTAAAGGTTATGCCACCAACACCACAAAAATCCATTCCAACCCCACATGACATTCATGGAAAAAAATGGTGAACCCAATTTGAATCATTAACCAAGACAATGGTGTCACCCATATTTTAGTCCCCTTTCGCTATCAAAATAAAAGAGATCCAAACAAGAAAATAATTTGTGCATGTGTTTGTTTAATGAGATGCTGATTTGATGGGGTTTTCTTGTTTATATTTTCACCTATATTTTAGGAAATTTTTACAAGATCCCCCTTAAATCCAAATGGAATCACACCAGGTCTCATAGACATATTTCATGGTTACCACTCATATTGGTCCCTCATCTAAGTAGAGGAAATAATTGCAAAATAAGCATCTTCAATATTAGGTTTTGAATGCACTAGTATTGAATTACCACCAAAATGGTACTATCTGACCTTTAAGGATGCTCGATAGACCCTCCATCTCACAAAACCCCGCTAGTCATCTACTAAACGATGGCCAAAAACCCAGAAGAAGATGAAACTGATTGCCGTATCCAACCATTTTGGGATCTTATCCTCAGAACGCAACAACCAAGTACTCCATTATCTTAGGGAGGTAGACTAAGTGTCCACCAATCACTTAATCTAGAAGACACACATGTCCTTTAAAAGGGATTCTTCTAGCAATCATTGCCTCCAATTATATGTATTAGTGAACCTTCAACATGATGACGGTGCTATCCTCAGGGGTCCGAACCAGGTCATCAAGACCCCAACACATAAGGACCATCGGGAGAAGCAAACAGTAAAAAATGAGTAGGACCACACTTCTGCCCCTTATGAAGAATCCCACCAATTACATTTAGTGGAAATGGTGAGAAAGAACAAAAAAATACATACACCTATCAATACTGCTAGTAGACTCATATGGAAGCATATAGAGAAGCTCACCAACAAAATACAATATAAAATAGTGATCATGAATTCACAATTCCCCACACCTAGATTTCCCATTAGTTAAACTCAATGAAAATTCATGAGAATGACCAAAAACCTACCCACACCAACCAAACCTTCTAGAAGCCTCATCTAGAAGTATCCAAAAAAGCCCCTCAACCAAATTTGACAGAAAACTACGAGTAAGCACACACACCTACCTGCATTTATAAGGTTTTCCAACAGTTTCATTTAATAGGATCCATATAATTTATTCAGAAAGTCCCGATGACAAATAGGGGTTGGAATCAAATATCTATCCCCACACCTAAGTAATGTTAGTATCCAATGTTAGGAAATGAAGAATAGGAGTAGGAGCACACCCCTAATACAAACATGGAATGGGAATATATACCTGTTCCAGCTACTGAAGTCACCAAGAACATCCTAATGGCGAAGGGACAGACACAAATTCCTGCCCACAACCTAAAAAATTATTAAGATTAACAACAAGAGAAGTGGTAGAGGTACAGACAAACAACTATATCCCTATAGTTGGGGTGACTCATAAACAGGTTACCCCAAAGTAGATACACACTTATGCTCCCTTCTAAGAGGGTTATGGGGAAAACTCCCCATTATATACAGAAAAATAGATCAGGTCTATTCCCCCATTCCAAATATAGATAATAAGTTTATTTAAATAGACACTTTGAGGCAGGAACAAACACCATCCAAAGTTACAAAAGCCCGTTGGAAAATTATGGAAGAGACACAGGAGCTAGTCAAGTAATTATCCATACCTTAAAACCACTTTTCCTAGTAAGTGGACCCAGCTGCTCGTAATAAGGAACCCGAAAAGAAGCGTCATCAAAGATGGGTGGAAAATGAAGATCTGATCTATGATCCCACTATTCTTAATATTGGAGTTCATGAAGCCCTCATATGTTTATCTATGTAAGATCAAGATCCTACTATTCTGTTACCAAATTATGGGGTTAGTAGCAGTAATTCTGAAGGTCCTCCTTAAACACTTCACCATGAAGGATTACTTCATGACCATAACCTGATTGATCTTGAGATCCTATCTCCTGATGAGAGTCACAACATCTCTCCACATGGATAGAAGATAAAACAATAAGTGGATATTCCCATTATTATTTTCCAACCTAAAGGTCTTCACTAGGATATATATTGCACGAATTATCCTTTCAGTCATATATTAATCCATAATGGTATTCCTCCCCAAAATGGCATTCACTATGAAAGTTCTCTTTGTAATAGTGTTTCAGTTCATCAAGAAGGTCCTCCCCTTGGTGATCTAATGATGAGAAATACCTCCTATCATGAGACACTTGGGGAAAAAATTACATTGATTTTTGATTCCTTTTCATAGATAAGAGAAATATTTTCTCATCCAGAAGACATCCCAAGATGATGGCCATTCTCTAAAATGCCCTCGGATCATCTACCTTTTAGTATGATAGAGGAAGTCCCCACCAATCTCACCATTTATGATAAAGTGTCAATAAATAATCTAATTTGGTTAGACCAGGTCAAAGAAACACTATAAATAGATGAAGATGACATGTTAAACATAAGAAAACAACTGGATAAAGATGATATACCAGTCATGTTCTATCCCCTAGTCACCCCTCAATAAAAAATTCCATAGGCATTGTTAGAAGATTATGTGCATGGAATCTGCATAAATATATAGAAAAATCTTCATCACTTAATAGAAAAAGTATTACCCTATAAATAGTATCAAAGTCACAACAAGGTAATAGAAGGGATGAAATGCCAAACTAACTTGGCAGCTCTCCTGGTTTCATGACATCCAACATTAGGGAAATAGTAAGGATCCCTTCAGTGCGCATGTATCAACACATTAAAATAAATACTTAATCTGACCATAGATACCCTATTCGATGTCCATATCAAAGGATGAGGTGAACAAAAAAGTGTTTCTTTTCACCTTGATCCCCAATCAACAAATCTCACTAAAGTTTTCATCGCGCAATTTCATAACTTCAAGTTGGCTTCAATAAAGAAACTATATTCACAAATAATGATATGATAAAAAAAGGACCCTAATGAATCTCACTGACATCGGTTCAGAAGAGATAAATCCATTTAAATACTTTTTAATAGGTATTTGAAAGTATTTAGAAAGCCTCCCACTTAAGGCAAGTCAATTATTATATAGAGAAAATGTTAGAGATAACACAAAGGTCTTTAGTAGTAGGGGGTTTAGGTGAAAACCATATGATGAACCTATCCCATGTTCGATCACGAATCTATAAAATCAAGAAGGCTACTATATTAGTAGAATCCATGGAAATCCAGGAGAAACCCCAACCCATAGGGATGGGGGATTTTTAGCACAGCCTTCGAGGTCAGAAAATTAGGCTTGAAGAGTTGTGAAATTGGAATGGGAATAGCCCCATCCCATAGGGCCAAGACATTTTTTACATCAAAAACCTCCTCCTTAATGGAATTTAGTCTTCTCCCAATTAAGGGGAATGCTGCAGAATGAATCCTCAGAGTTCATCCCATCTTATGATCTGATATCCTCATTGTGAACATGCACGAATGAACTATCTAGAGATTCCCTTTGGAATACAATCCATTAAATGGATCCAAGAGAAATAATTAAGGAGAGAAAAAATCCTCACAAAGGGTATATAAAAATATAGTCTTGTAAATACACTGATTAAATGATTGAAATTCATCACACATTGGTGAATTTCATTAACACTACCCCTACAGATCCTTCAGAACACAAGGCCAATACAAAGTAATTGGAATAGGAAACTTTGGTTCATAATATGGTCCAAACTGAAATAATTGATGGAGGTGTAAATATCTAGAACTAGAGTCTTTCCCTAAATTTGGGAATTCCTTTAACCAATCTATCATTACCTCCTTAAAGAGAATCCAATAAAGAAAAGGCTAAAGGTAAAGTCATGCCTCACCTACCCACTAAAGAGGTTTAACCCCTTAAATTAGATGAAATATTCTCTTAGAAAGAGGAAGTAATTAAATAATTGAGAAGATAGAATGAAAAAAATACTCAGGTGAATCTTTCTTGGTGGATATATTCTATAAGAAGATCCTCAACTCACACTCTCAACTAGTGCACCTCAATAAAGAGGGTTCTCTATAGCAACCAAAGTGGAGATGGAACATTTTCTCAATATGGGGTAACAAAAACCAGTATATTTGGATCACAAAACATCATATCAAAATTTACCTCTATTGGGTTCACAACCAGAATAGGTCCAATTGTATCTTTACTGACTTTACCCTATAGGTTACCCACAACAGATACCAGCAGGGCCACCATAGTTGGACCAACCTACTGCTGCCCCAGTTCAAAAACCTACTGAGCTAGATATTCCCCATGGAATTATCAAAACTATTGAATCTCTAATGGATCCATTAGATGATATAGAGGAGTGGCATGAACCAGTATAGTTGGAAAAGAAAACTAAACCCGAATGGGTTGATCTGACTCTTCCCCTTCCAAACTTTGGGAACCCTACATTTCTAATTTTCAATAGATCAAGGGACCCAAATTATAATTTGACACATTTTGTGTCCCACTATGATACCATGATGGGGACCATTGAACAACTAGAAGTATTGAAACTCAGATTCTTTGTGAAATCACTTCAAGTACAAGCCTTTGTATAGTACACTAGTTTTACATCTTAGTAAATTAAAATATGGGAAGATCTCCATCATAAGTTTTTCTTCTAGTTTAGCTCAATGATATAAAAGGTTACAATCCTCGACCTCTCAAACTATAAATATCTAGAGAACCATAGGGTCTTATATTTTTTCTCTCAGTGGAAAGGGTTGACATACTCCCTAAACCTATAGCTTCTCCAAGAATATTTTCTATCCATATGTATAGAGAATCTTTATGAAGAGTTACGCACACCACTCATCCATGTGAAATACACAGGAGGGTTTCAGGACCATTCTGAAATTTCTAAAAGGGTGAAAGAATCCATTGCATGAACCAAGGATAAGTCTTAAGTAATTCCATCAGCTCAAGGGAAGAGAAT
This sequence comes from Viscum album, assembly GCA_963277665.1. Classification (NCBI taxonomy): domain Eukaryota; kingdom Viridiplantae; phylum Streptophyta; class Magnoliopsida; order Santalales; family Viscaceae; genus Viscum; species Viscum album. The sequence continues at coordinate 1,474,084,097 of OY728161.1, forward strand.
TGGGAAATAAGAGTTTGACACTATTACACTCAATAATCAACCTTCACTTGATCTATCTCCAAAGCTCACACCATATCATACAACCCCTCATCCCGAGCATAAAAAAATTCCCACCTCATTATAATGAGCAAAGAGAGAAGAGGAAAAAATATTTTTAGGAGATGAAGAATAAGGTTTATTATTTTCAAAATGATCAAGTCCCTAACTACTTCATCTCGAAATTGTAGAATAACTTGATCAAGTTTCCAAAGCCCAAGAATCCCTGCTGGGACAATGATGGAGATCTCCCAAACTATTTTACCTTCCATAAAGCATTGGAGAACAACATCCAAGAGTGTTTTGTTTTCAAATATATCCTATTGAAAATGGTAGAATCCGGGCAGGTGAAGTAGAGAAAGCCACCTACACAAGTATCATGCGTTTCTTCCACTATTCCAGAGGAAGAGATTTAATTCTAGGAAGTTAAAAGAATGTGTACACAAAAGTTCAGTGATCATATGGTTAGAAATTTGATCAAACAGACTCATGCTATCCTCCAAGCATATTTTAAATATCTAGTTATTCCCCTTCCCACTTTTGATATGGCACATCTGACTCCTTTGGTGACACAGTCCTCCGAAATCCAGTATTCCAAGAAGAAACATGGTCAATAAAGAAAGAAACAAATGTAAGAAGATGGATTTGTGCTAGGGATAAATTTGGATTTGACTCTAGAAGACTTCAATCCTTCAGTACCCAAAGCACGGGGCTCACCCCTCCAAATGGTACCATAAGAGTCAAATTGCTAGATGGAGGCCTCATCGGAAGAGGAGTTGATATTCGATTCCATTAATGTTATTCAATTAATGGATACCTTATCAGATGATTAGTGTAAATTTGAACCCAAATCACATACATTCAATTGGGGAATTAGGAGAAGATTCCACCAGATCTAAGGATACAGGGGAAGACACGATCACACTAGAAGTTAATACTCTGTCCATATCCCTTATCAGACCATCTATACAGCTAAAAATCATGGGAGATCTATCTATAAAGCTCATAAGGAGTAAGAAAGTTCTCCTAAATGACTCAGAGTTTTCCTTGACTTGATCATTTTGGAAGACTGACTAAAGGATATGCCATCACCCAATCAACCTCTGCGCGCAGATAGTCCTAGTAGGTTTAAACCACTATGGACAAAAATACTCTCAATTTCTATTCCAAGGGACTACATGCCTACATAAAGTAATTTAGTTCCTAAATTACCTAGAAAAGAGTGTCCTCATGCTAGTAAGAATAGGCCTTTGGACCATAAGTATGACATTTTAAAAGAAGTTAGCCCTGGTTCTAGCCAAGTTTTCAATCTTGGATGATTTGAGTATATCAAAAGAACTCCGGGAAGCACTTGTAGAGGTTTTTTCAATCCATCAAGAATTTGAGGCTGAAGTTACTATTACTGAAGTATATCATGCAAATAAAGATCCCACATAATTCCACACGATCATTTCTTTCATGGAACAGGGCGAAGAATTAGTTATACAAGGAAACATCAGAACTTTTCATGTATCTGGCATGATAAATGACATTGATATCCAATGATTATTCACCGACAATGAATTATGAGTCAAAATCATTCTAGTTTGAATACTTTTTCAACTAGGTTACAACTAGTACCACTTTTCCCCCTATGCTATAACGCTACATGATTATGACATGAGTGAGAAAAAACCTCTCAATGAAATAAAGCTTAGGACTTAGTTTGGGGATCTCATGTCTGAATCAAAATTTATGGCTATTAAAAAAGACACATCCTTCAATGTTATACTAGGAAGGACTTGGTTTCATAATCATGTAACTATTCCCTCGTTATACCACTAGTGCCTAAAATATTGAATTAATGGTAAAATTGATAAATTTAATAGTGACAAGGCCCCATTTAAATCCTTTGAATCATAATACACTAATGTATGATTCTATTAGAGGGAAGGGAAGTAGCCCATGATGGACAATGTTTCTCAAATTAATGATTCTAAAAGTATATATATGACCCTGACTAATCCTTTAAAGCATCTTAATATAGATTATGTGCTTCCCATCAATCAGATTAAAGAGGTGATTCCAAATTTAGGCCCACATTCAGTGAATTCCATGCCACCAGTCATGACAACTATACTCAGACACACTAGAGAGGTCATTGAATCTCCCGATAATAATGAAATTTTAGGTGAAAAGATCCTCATTCTATCCTCATAGCTTCTAAGAGACCCCACATCACCAGTCATGTCAAAAGTAACTACTTCAACTTCCAAATATCATTAAAATATTAACTCCTACCCTAACTTTGAGAAGTTGGATTCATCACCCAATTCCCCTAAGAGAAAGGAAGGGATGAAAGAGGAAAATAAGGAGGAAGAGGAAGAGGAGGAAGACCTTAGGGCTACCCCTCTAGAATTTGAGGAAGGTTTCTCTACCACCATTGATGAACTCATAGAAATAAATCTAGGTATAGTATAAGATTCATGACCCACTTTGATCGGTGCGACCATGAATTACAAGGAACAAGAGGTATATAAATCATTACTGAGGCAAAATCAGGATGTGTTAATTACATAGAGATTCTAGACCTCGATCATGAGGTGGACACTCACCACTTTGGCTTTCCAAAAAACCACTAGGGATATAAACAGGTAGCCAGAAGGATACACCTAACTCAAATCTCTAAAATTGAGGATAAAATAGACAAGATTATCAAATTTAACTTCATCCAAGAAGTTTATTATCTAAAATGGAAAGAAAAAATCATCTCAATAAAGAATAAGAAGGGTCAAATCTGGGTCTGCATTGACTTCAAGGATCTCAACTGGCACTGTCTGAAAGATAAATTCTTAGTTCCAATCATAGAGCTACTGATTGATACAATGATTGGTTATCAAGACCTATCCTTCATATATAGATATTCAGGGTACAACCAAATATAGATGGCCCTAGAAGATGAATAATTCACCGCCTTCAGGACCACCAGGGAGTATTATACTATCATGTAATGACCTTTGTCCTGAAGAATGTCGGCGCCACATACCAATGTGCTGTGAATCACATCTTCAAACCCTTTCTAGGAATTTTTTTTGAATTATACATTGATGGGATAGTGGTTAAATTTTTACAGAGTTCTGACCAAATGGATTATCTTGAGACCATCTTCAACAAACTACAACAACATAACCTAAAGATGAACCCCTTAAAATGTGCTTTTGGGGTAACCTTGAGAAAATTTATCATCATTGTTGTATGCCATCATGGCATCAAAGTAGACCTTGAGAAAACAAATACTATCCTCAGTATGTCACCAACCCAAAACCTAAAATAGTTAAGGGGTTTATAGGGACAACTTTCCTGCATCCAGTTATTTATAGTCAAACTCATGGGAATTTTTTCCCTTCAACAGGTTAATGAAAAAGGGGGTCATGTATCAGTGGAAAATGACTATCAAGAAGCATTTTATAGCCTCAATAAATATCACTTGAGTCCACTAGTGATAATGTCACCCTTTGAGGGAAACCCACTCATTCTATATGTAATGGACCTAGAGAAATCATTGGATTCTTTCCTTGCATAAAATAATGACACTAAGAATGAAAAAAGAATTTATTATCTCAATTAAACAATGATCAATGATGAGAATCATTATTTAGATATCGATAAGAGTTGTCTAGAATTAATCTTCATATTTTAGAAACTAAGGAACTACTTAGAACATCATGATGTCCACTTGGTCTCTTATAATAATCCACTAAAATATATCATCATCTGTTCTATATTGAAAGGATGTTTGGAGCGATGGATGGTTATCATGCAGTATTTTGATATACAATTTTTGACTCAGAAAGAAATGAAAGGTCAAGATTTAGAATATTTTCTTGCAGAACACACGTCTAGAGAAACAACATCATTAAATAATGAATTTATGGATGAATAAGTATTTTCTATTCAATACATCCACCAAATGTGGAAAATATATTTTTATGGAACATCTATGAGCCCAAAAAAGAAGATAACAGAATACCCCAAGATCAATAAAGCCAGGTTAGGGGTCTTCCTTATCTATCTAGTTAAGGCAATCTTGCCTTACTCTATCCTGTTATCATAAGGCTGTATAAACAATGAGGATGAATATCATGCCCTCATTGCATGCCTATAACTAGTACTCCAGATATCAGTGGACCACCTAGAAGTGAAAGTCAACTCATATTTGGTAATCAAATAGATCAATGGGGATTATTCCATCAGAAAAGAAGAGATAATTCCTCTACTTGACCATGTATGAGGGTTAATGGAATATTTCCTCTCAGATCCAACATTGAATCATGTCCCAAAATCATAGAATTCCCATAAAGATGCATTGTAAAATGAATCTATGGATTTGGAAGATCCATATCAGGATGAAATGATCATAAGAATTGCACATCACTGAATGGTATCACCTTTTTCTTATGACAACACATAATAGATTTATGAAGTTATTCCTGTCCCCAAACCATATAGTCTTACCATTGGGTGGAGGATACCCATCATGAACTACCTTCAAAATAGATTACTCTCATCATACAAATATAGGAAAGAGAAAATTTGACAGAGATCAACCAATTTCAATCTTTATGATGTCCCAAATCACTAGAAATTCCTATATAAATGCGGATTTGATGGATTCTTTCTTAGGTGCATTGATGGAGAATAAACTACTGATATTATGAAAGAAGTACACATAGGATCATATGGTTCCCACCAGTCAGGGTTCAATATTTCCCATCAAATCTGGAGGAATGGGTACTACTAGCCCACTATGATGAAGGATTACACAGATTTTACCAAAAAGTGTCATTCCTGCTAGGTACATACCAACTTCATTCATCAACCTCTATATTTTTATTCGTACCACAAAATACTCCTGGATATTTTCTATATAGGAAATTGATGTTATAGGTCCATATCCTCTAGCTAAGAATAATCAATTAAAATATATCCTAACTTATACTGACTTATTCTCAAAATGGGATGAGGCAATAACCCTCAAAGAAATCGAAAACAAAATAATAATTAGCTTTGTGAAATGCAACATCATTACTAGATTTGGTATCCCTCATACAATACTGATGGAAAATGGCACCAGTTTATGTTCTGATGAGATGGATAAATTGTACTAGGAGTATAATATCAAATCCAACCACTTTCCATGCTATCATGTATTAGTTAATGGATAAATAAATACCTTCAAAATGACCCTATCAAACACACTTCAAAAGATGGTGGATAAAGATAAAAAGTCTTGGCCTAACAAGATCTTTCATGCCTTTTGGGCCTACCAGACTACCACCCATACCACCACATGGGAAACACCATATTCACTTGTATATGGAATAAAGGTAGTCTTTCCCATTGAGGTCTAATTTCCAATACTCCACATTGCCATCTGCGATCAACTTTCCATTAATGAAAAATCCTAAAAATGACTGAATGAATTAGAGCGACTGGATGAGAGCATATTTCATAACTTGTATCACTTAGAGGTCCATCAAAATTGGATATAATGGGATTTTAGGAATAAGGTATGCCTTTGTTCATTCCTCCACAAATAATTTGTACTGATCTTCAGGACTCCAATAATACTAGGGAAGAAGCCTCCAAATCTTGAGATAAAGTGGGAGGGACCTTATTACATACATAAGGTCCACTACAATAGATCTTATTCTATGATATAAATGGATGTAGATATCATTATGACTCCAAATAATGTGAGGTTTCTCAAAAATCACTTCATGTGAAAAAATATCGACACGTCTCAGCTATACAACATTAAACTATGTAGTTGGTCTTTGTTGCATGACCTTAAAAAGAATGAAATATCGTACATGTCATAAGATGATAAACTGCATGAAACCAATGTCCAAATTATAATATGTTAAACTATATGAAAAAATTCTTGCCACATGATGTGAAACTGCATGGTTCACATCCTTGTCACACGATGTAAAACTGCGTGACATATCAATCCGTGTTTGAGAAGATCATAATCTTTGATGCTGGTACCCCACCATACTTTTACTAAATAAATAATTATGGCTTGATTCTCATTTCAATTAGATATGAAATTATTCCCAGATCTCCAATTCCAGGTCCAGCCATAATAAAAATATATATTCTCCATTCCCTGTGTATGGGTTAGACCTATACAGGGAACCTTTCAATAACTACATGTGGCTCGATTATCATCTTAGAGAGATACATAGCAATGAATAAAACTTATGTCTTGGACCCAACCATCATTATTTAAAATGAAATATTTCCCTTTCCCCACATCAAAACTTGATTTATGTGAGGAATAACTACGTATGAATTGATTCTCATTCTTGTGAGATACGTAGCGATGTCAAGATCTTACATCTCGATCCAACCACTAAAAAATATAAATGTCCATACCCTTCATTTGTATCACCTTTGTGTGATGTAATAAACCTTTTCCACTACTTGTTTCTCACACTGAGCATATATCATGTGAGATTAGGAGTTTTTATAAAAAAAATCTCTACATAAGTAAGGAATATTAATTCACAATGGGGTTATCATGGTCCTGTTTGAAATAACTTAAAAAGAACACTAGTTGTATTTGACCACATGAAATTAAACTAAATGGTTCCTAAAGAACTATGTATGGATTGATCCTTATTACCAAAAGATATATAGTGATGCCTAGATCTTACATCCTAGTCTAGAAACAATATGGGAAATTACCTAACTCTTCTATGTATGAGTCATATCTATATAATAGGATCCAATGTGGGTTATATCCCTATGTATGATACCATATTCAAAACCTCCCCTTTCTCTATACATGAATTCAATTAGTATGGGGAGTCTTCTATAGAACTAAGTGTGGATTGAATCTTGATCCAATAAGATACATAGTGACTCCTAGGTCCTATACCTTGGTCCAGCCACAATATTCATTTTTCACATTGAATCACCTTTATCCTTACTATATGACATTAACCTACACAGATGATGTCCTTACCACATGAATTTAAATTGTATGGCTGATATCCTTAACTTTAAACTGCATGGTCCCTCGAGAATTATGTGTGGATTGATTCTCACTTCAATGAGATATGTAATGTTTCCTATACTTTGTGTCCAAGTCCCATACATGAGGTATAGAAAAATTCCCCCTCCCCTATATATAAACAAAAATACACGGAGTAGATCTTAATTTGGGTCCCCTCATTCTGGGTTCTACTAAGGAAACAAAGATGTACCCTCCTACATACAAGTCAGATCAATGTAAATGGACTCTTAAATTCATGGAAAATGTCAATCCAAATTCTACCATTATACTCAGACTTATTCTTTCCATATGTTATATTACCAATATTGGAAATTTTTTAATTTTCATAATATTCCCCAGTTACTGGTGATAGAATGTTTGATACCTGAGGAATCCTTTGTCTGACTTTTCTATAACACATCTAATTTGGATTTTCATAAAGTCTCCCACAAAATAGGCCCATAAACCAAAGTATGTCATTATTAGACTCTGCTGTAACATGACCAATTTGGATTTGCATAAAATTGCCCACAAAAAAGGTTTTTCAACCAATGACACATTCATCTTAAGGAGAATCTTCTTCTATCTCCATAATCCCTAATAAAATTTCCATTCCATGTCATCTCTCCTGACCTGAGAACTCCCAAGATCATGGTTTACAATTTCCTTCCTCATATATGAAGTATTATAGAACAAACTTGGTCTGGTAGGCCTCATACTACTCATAATTTCCATAAATACAATTGTCCTAGCCATATGACCTAAAACTAAAGACATCATATTTCCTATGTATGGGTCAGAACTGCATAATGAAACATTTATCTCCATTCATATATGATTTTGGTATCGTGTGATCTTTCTATACTCCTAAAATTTATTTATACAAACCAAAATCATTATCCAAGGAGGCCTAAATCTACATAATATTTCATTATTCATCGATAAATGAATGTCTTCTACCCATGGAAACCTCTATCTTGACTATTCTATAACACACCCTAGTTGGATTTTCATAAAATTTTCCACTAAATGAGCCCTTCAACCAGAGGATGTCATTGTTTGACTATGTTTTAACATGTCCTGGTTGTCTTTACATAAATTTGACCACTAAAAGGGTTTGTCAACCAACAACACATTCTTCTTCAGGAGAAGAATATTCTATATCCCTAATACCTAAATACATTGTGATTTATTTCATACTTGTACCATATCAATCATCGGATTTATAATCCCCCATATTACATATTACAAATTTCTCCCCTTCATACCTAAAGATGTCAGAACATTCTCAATCTGATCACCATGGAATGGTTAAATACTAATATTTTGGTCAAATATAGATTATCTTAAATTATATCCCCCAATGTCCTTACTTTATGACATTAAACTACATGACATAACATTATAGTCACAAGATGTTAAACTGTACAACAACGAACTCACCGTATGATGTTAAACTGCATGGTCCATGTCCTGGTTGTAGGACATTAAACTACACAATGATTCAACCATTTTTAGAGAGGGACCTTCCCACAGATGTTGGTTATTTAACATAATGTATCCTTCTTCACACAATCCAAATTCTTGTAGGACTAGTTTTACATTCATGGACAATTCTAATACAGACACTCTATTCATACTTAGATACCTTTCCTTGGAAATCACCCTTTATGGTCTTGAGAAAGATGGATCTTCACAAAATCCCCCACCATTGGTAGTAGAATATAGGAATTCATGGGGATACCTTTGTTTGACTATGTATTAATATGCCCTATTTGGATTTTCATAAGTCACCCACCAAATTTTAGGTCTTGTCAACCAGAGGATGCCACTATTTGAAAATATAGTAACACACCCCAGTTGGTTTTGCATAAAATCTCCCAAAAAAAGGGTTTGTCAACTAGTGGAATATTCTTACTCAGGATATACCTCCTCTATTCCCATGATCCTCAAAAATATTGTGTTAGAAACCACTTTTTGAATTTGGTATAAAACCATTCCTCACACACTTGTCTTATATCATGTTTTAGATTTAGGAATCACAAAGTCATGACTCAAAATTCTCCTTGGGGTATCTAAATAATTTCAGAACATTTTCAACTAAAAAATATGATTTGGGTCATCATTCTAAAACTTGTGGTCAATATGTTTGACTTAAAACACCAGTATTTTTAGTTTGGATTTCATGGATTTAAACCGCCAACAAAAAGAGACATGATACTCACTAGGTTAAAAACCAATAAAAGGCACCCTGGGTAAAAATCAAGTGTCAGCTCACTAGACCTACGATCTACATGGTTTAGGTTAGAATTAAGAAAAGAAAAGAAAAAAGGCACAAAGATTTTTAGGTTGAAAACCTGCAAAGGGATGCCTAAGAAAAATCCAAGTCTTTCCTACTAAGTCTTCTTCATATCGGACTTAAGAAAAAATTAAGGCGGTGAAATAAAATACACAACGTTTTAATGGTTTTCCATATGACCCTAGAAATAGTCGAACTATGCTCTCTAGGATCCATGGATTAGGAAAAAATTAGAGCACTCCCTCACCCTTAATGTTGCAATTATTACATGATTAAATTCAATCAAATGATCCATTTTAGTGTTATATTATGATTATAATGAGGGAATAAATATAGAAACAAGTGATTGGAAAAAAATTTCTTTTCATTTATGTTCTCAAATATAGAGGAACTTCCATACGTTGGAGACTCTATACCAAGTATTACAACTTCTCCGCAAAATAGGCTTTGATTTGTTGGAATACAACCTGAACTTTTCTTATAGTTTGAAAAAAACCGGTCAATTGTGCAGCAACATCCTCCTTAGCACTATGGATATTCTCCTTCTCTATAACAATAAAATATCTTCTTTGTGCCAAGACCCCTATCAATGATCAGTAGAGCTGGAAAATTTCTTCCTTCATGACATCCATTTATTATTGTAGGTGTATTGGTTGTAAAGATTTATTTTCAAGGAGATTTTTATACTCCTCCACCTCATTAGTATGGCTGATCTCAACTTGGGTTATGACAACTCTGAGATCCTCAAACTAGCATGCCGGCTACACCTCGGCTTGCTACAATTTTTGCTCATCCTTCCAATTCCTAATGATTCACTTCACAACATAATGGATCATGTGGTAATCAAATCAGCTATATCCTAGTAGGGATAATTTTAGTGGAAGTTGGTGAAGTTGTGAAGGTAGATATTCAAGAGGCATCTTAGATACTATATTCCAGATAAGATGTCAAAAACTATGACGCATGGTATGAAGAGCATCTTGCATATCTGAGTCCGGATTACCTCAGTTTTTCCTTCCAAATTTGACTGAACTGGTATAGAAGCCCCCAATTCATGCATGGACATTAAATTCAATGACATTGAATAAATAAGCAACACACCTTGTCAACATCACGAGGTTAACAGAAAGCAAAGGCTGTAAGGTAGCCAAACCAGTTGACCAAACTCACCCATTGTTGGATCCGCTATTGAGATTAATGCCACTTTGTTAATACCAGTCTTAGTTATTGAAATAGGGACCTATTGAAAAGGATCACCCTCTTGTATTTTCTCAATGAACATGATTGAGGCCCCCTGAGGATATCCCACTTTAGGATTATTATCCATCACTTCATCAATAATGGGAGAAGGATAGATTTTGTTGCCTTATTTGTGAAGTAAATTGGAAATGTTCTCTATAGAAAAAACTATACAGGTCAATATTTGTTGTAAGACATCAAATAAAAAGTGATCGACTATATCTGAAAAAAATACAAGAAATCGAGAACTCATGTCTATCCAATAACCTTTTAAATTCCTCAAACTCTTACAGAGAGGCATGAATGTTAATGATTTTTAATCAATCCTAATGATCTGTTAGTTCACCTGTTATTTCATTATATATTCCCTCACATCTCAAAACATCCTCACTAATAGGGTTATCTGAAGTGTGTTTTTTAGGACCCAAATTGGATCTTCCATTGATTATATCCTCTGAATTCTTGGTAGACATAACATCTTCAAACCCTGCAGAGTCAATGTCAACACTGACACCTTAATCGGACTACTGAGGATCCCTATTATCCCCTTCAAGAGTGGAAACAAGACCAAAATTAACTATTTCTAAGTCCTATAGTGTGGGTGAAATATATGAAATATCACGAGGAGAGAAAAGTCAGAAATAATACATGATACCTTAGGTAATGCATATGAAATTACCATGATTCTCTATACTCTCTACATGAACAAGGGAAGATGTAGCTGAATCCCTTGACATTTCATCCATTAGGGGAATGTATTCATCATCAAAAGTCTATGACTCCTTCAGGGTTTCCCCCTTAACCCTCAAAGGACCATTGCTGGATACCTTAAGGGAAGAAATCTATGCTTAATTTTTAAAAGGAAAGAACAGTAAAAAGATAATATTGAACAAGTCATGAAATTAAATGAAAACAAAAAGGCTTACTTTGGCACATACATCAGACCAATATCTCCACTCACTTTTTCTTACATTCCTAAGACAGTGAGGGGTCTATCTATACTCTTGGAAACAAACACTTGAGGTGGCATTTGAGGAATTCCCCCACCATTTCCTTCATCATCTTCCTCTGACTCATGGAAAGTTTCAGGGAATAAGGGGACTCAACCACTACTCCAATGGGGGTGCCCATGGGCCCATACCTCGATAATTCGATCACCTTTTCTGCTAGTTCTTATTCTATTTATTATTATTATTATTCCCCTCAAAACTAAAAAATAGATCGCCTCAAAATTAATGATGGTAGATGAAAGAGTAGAAAAGGGAATGGAGAAGAGATAAATACATCATTAGGGTCGATGAAGTCATCCCATTCCTCATCAGCATGACTAGCTTCCCCCTCAAGCTTTCCTCAGTCCAAAATGTTATATAATCATTTTTTGGATAAGATTTTATCATCCATTTCATATATCACCATCTCCATCTCCCAAACATATTTTTCCACCTTAGCCAAATTACTGTTGGGGTAAAGATTAGAGGGTTCTTAGATATCTCCCATCTATAAGATCTGTACGCTAACATGGAGAAACACACATGCATCTCTAATTTCATGAGATATGATATTCTAGGATTTGATCATTAGGGGTCACATGTAATCTATCTCTAATGCTTCTGGTTGTGAGGAAGACCTGATTTTTTTGGACTTGGAAGCCTTATTAGGCCCCTCTGGTCTCACAGAAGACCAAGTGACCAGAACCTGAGTCACCTATCGGTGATGATGATTGGACCGCCTTGGCTCAAAAGATGTGGGTTTCTAAACCCTATCCTACTCAGTGGTCTTTTCTTGAGATCTCCTTGAAGACTTTGGATCTTTAACACCATCAACTTCAGTTTGAACCTTTCTACCACACATTCCATGACCAACAATTATTGTGGCTATGACTCAGTGAATTCCTTTTGTTAATACCCCTTGTGGGTATGAATAAATCCACACTCTGGAATACCCAAACCCCAATATGATCAATGCACCTAATGGAGGAAGGCTGATCGAAATTTGAGACACCTTTAAGGCCATCAGGAACTAGAACTATCGGGCCACCATCAGGTGTTTCTTGATTAGAACATGCATGGGGGGAGATTCTTGACTGTTGTAGGCATTTGAACTAGTGGAAAAATTGATATGGAACATATGCCTCACAAATTATCTTTCTATCAATGCGAGATTCCAATATTCTATCTATGAATTCCATCATGTACGCCCTTAGGTCATTGCTAGATTTTCCATCATCAATAAATATCTTGGTAAGTGGATCACTATATAGGAAGAAGTTAAACTCTCCAAATACATTCAACATCCTTAGGAATTCATTGGGATTCAAGGTTAAGGGATGAATCCCAGAAACAACTTGAACAAATGGGGAAAACTGGCCTTCAGGTACTGAAACTCCACTTAGTACAATATAAGAGCTGAAGTATTCTACAATCCACCCCCAAAGTACTTGAAATGGCCCTGAAATCCTAAATGGGGACTTCATAGTGTAAAAATTAAATAAAAACATGTATATTCTCACCAGGATAGGGGTATCCAACCCTCTATGGATCCCTTCTTCCATTTTGGATGCTATGACAAAAGTCCCTGGTCTCATGCCACCATTAGATTCACGGACCGATAGCAGTTAGATGCTCAGCCACATTTAGAATAATCTATCCAAATGAATCTTCATTGAAAAATCTAAATTGACCTTGTAACCCCAATGGGTATACTATCCCTTCTTTAATATAGGCCAAAACTTTCCAGAAGTGCCCCAATTTTCCAAGGTGGGGCATCCTATAGGGCGCTTGCAGGCAGGACCTTATCCTTTTGGCTTAAGGAAAGCCTTTATCCATGTTCTAGGATTGATGTCACCCCTAGGGATAGGGTCTTTGTTCTGTACTTTCTGATCCACCTTAAAAAGGTCATGGATTAAAATCGATTTCCTTTCAGCATCATCCCATGTTGTATTTTGTAGTATAAACTCATCATACATATCCCTTAGTATAGAGGATTCATAAATCTTAAAGATTTCCTATAAGGTAATGCCGACTTTTCCATGTGTTAGATGGAAATTTTTTTTCTAAGGAATCCATTGGTTTAGTAGGTCAGGGATAATATCTGGATTTTTGTAAACATAGGTTTTCCCTAGCTTCGTAAATACCGATCTCTTGTAACTTCTTTTTGTACTCTAAACAAGTCTGGCGCACCCATTATGCCCACATCCACTCAAGCCCGACTCCCCCTTCGAAGCATAAGTCCCAGTATTCCTTTGAACCTTATGAATGTTCTATCTGATAAGCACTAAAGGTTTATTTATAACAATGAGGATTCGATTCATGGGTGTACGAATTTAAATTCGGAGTGCAGAAACTATGATGTATGAAACAAACAGTGATAACCATTCTTATCTTGATGTATACACCCTTATATGATACATTAATAGTATTAAAATTGGTGTGTTCCAAAAACCAAGACTTTAGGAAATAACTTTTAACCTTTGGGATGAAATTTTCCCTCAGAAGTCCATGATTCTATAAGGGTAGTTTATCGCTTCATGGATTCCCACACTGATATTGTGCCAAGTACTTTGACAATTTTGGAATAGTGGATTCACACATATCATAGTAATTTGGTTCAATAGCCTTGATCATATCTGATGCATGTGCATTAAATTTCTTAAGGGAAGCCATCAGGGTAGCCGTTGAAAACTTGTAATAATACATCAATATTTTTTTTCATTAAGTTAAAATTTAGACTTTGAAAAATTATTTTTTTGAAAAGTAATGGCGTTTGTGTAGGACCCTCAATCAATTCCTTCACACACACCCCACAAAAAAGTGGTTTTGTGAAGGCCCCTTGAAAAATTGGTACCACATAGGCTCTTCGACAAGGTTGTTCTATGTATGGAGGTTACTCAGGTGGTGTACTGAGTACGTTCATAGAGAATTCATTCAGAAGACTTGTGCAAAAAACAAGCATGGAATGACTAGGTGGAGGACTTGCATGATAAGAGTAAAAGGCACAGGTGTAGAAGGAAAAATTCACCTAAAGTTTAGTGGTATTTATAGAAACCACTAGCCAACACACCGGACCTGTGCACCAAACCTGCACCATAGACTTGAATAGTTGACTTGCGCACTCGCTTACACCCCTAACTTGTGCGGGTACCCTACGCAGACAACCTAAACCACCTTCAGAATCTTTTCCTCCCACTATGTTAGGACTAGACCCTATTTTTTTGATGGGATTCACTCTTGAAGAGGGATTTTGTTGACACTCCATTTTGTCTCATGGGATGAAAATATTATGAAGAGTACCTCAAGTGTGTTAGAAACATAAAGAGCCTAAATAAGAGTCAAAGTAACTTTCTTAAGAATGTCTTGCATGCATACCCCTACACATCATAAGGCTTGTTCAACCCCCTACATGATAGTGGAAGACCGACCGACCACCTCTATGTAGGGTACTTGCATTGGGTACCTATTCCATGGACCTATACAGGGTAACTCCTTCAACCAGGGTCTCATGTTTTCCTATAAATAGGACCCTAGGGATCCTCATTTTCACAACTGGAAAATTAGAAGAATCCTCCAAGCTCTGTTCATTCATCCCCTTTTCCCAGGTCTTCCAAAATCCTTCAGGTAGCTCTCCAAAACCCGAGAGAATAGAGAATTAAGGGGGATAGTGAGACTAAAGTCCCTCCGGGTCTGAAACACAAAGAAACCTGCATGAGGACCTCTTTTCCCATAGTTAGAAACCACTAGCGCGAAGGTCCCTTTTCTAACTAGGGACTTACATGAGACCCTTCTAGGGACACCCTAGGAGACCCTTGTTACCTAGAGTAAGGCCTTACCCAAGTTTTGTTTCCCATGTGGTCCATTTACCAAGGAACCTCCAGCTTACACCAGACTACCCTCCTATGTGAAGCACTTCTAGTTATTCCTAAGTCCTATATGAAACACATCCTTCTTTCCAATCCTTAACCTACATGAGACACCCTCAATCCATATTTCAAGCTACTAATGGTAGGGATCCTCTTCCTTTGGATCCCTCATCTAAGGGAGGCCAAATTGAAAACTCCACCAAATCTACCATTCTTGAAATACCATTGTAAGAGGCACACCAATGTGTCTCCAATTTGGATATGAATTCCTTAGGACAGAGGCATCCCACACTTTTCCTCCCTAAAGGGCAGGGTCCTCGGGGTGCATGTAGATATGAATTCCCTAGGTCATGAGGAACCCGACCCTAGGGGAAGTGTTATGGATATCTTAGTCCTAGATATGAGGGCTAGGACCATGTCATTCCCTTATCATCTCTAAGAATAGAGACCCCCAGTTATATAAAGGAGGGAGAAGATCATGCTTACCTTTCCCTTTGAGGATTAGTGCATCCTCCTCCTCTCTTCCCCAAGAACCAAAACTAGGGAATCCCTCTTAGAGTAAGCCCCCAACCTTTCTTGTAGGACCTATCCTACTTCATTACTTACTACCTATCCATACCCATATTTTATAGCCAGATAGATCATCAAATGTGACCATCTTGGTTACCAAAATAATAGGGGATATGGGCACTTAAAATACCTCTCTCTCTCCCTTTGGGTCTAGGTTACAACAAAGAGAGGGAACATGTGCCAGATCCCACTCTTTTTACCTCTCCCTTTGGGTTTTGGCCTCATCCACTAGTGGAAAAAATAAATTTTGTGGTTTTGTAGATCTTCTTATCCCTCTTATTTCTCACACCGAGCATGAATCACGTGGGATTAGAGGTTATAAATGGTCATGAAATCCACACGATCCCATACCTTTGTGCATGATTTCAATTGTAAACCCAAACAAAACTAAGGTTCTCATATCTGGTATAAGACCCAAACATGTTATCACCATCTCAAAGGGCCATATATCCTATGAGACAATCTCTTAATGCCCTCCATATACATGGATCCTCAAGACCAATCATCCATCTTAAAGGGACATATCTCATTAGAGAAAAAATCTTAAGGGCCTCGATAGGCATGGGTCCTCAAAACCATTCATCCATATCAAAGGGGATAAATTCCCTATTATACAAAACATTAGAGGGACTCCATGGGCATGGGTCTTCATAACCTAACTATATGGTCTTTGATTCCAGTATAAATGGGATATGTAGGAAGTCTCCATGAATTCCAAACCCAACACCCCAAAATCAACCCTAATTCTCTTTGGGTAACATTCCCAATAGATTTATATCCAACCTATAATCCCACATCCTGTCCAGATTCTATGGGCCACCTCGACATAAGTATGACACCAAACTTTGACTAGTAATCTTTTGTGTAGATATCCTTACCGCATGATGTTAAAATTCACAGTTTAGTCCTTATCACATGAAATTAAATGATAAATATGTGGGTTGTAATTCATTTCATAAGGATACATAGGAATCCCATCTTATGGGTTCAATCCTGACATCCAAACAATTCCTGTCTACCTGGATGATGATACACTCCATAGTGCCTTACTGTGTGGCTCAAAACCAAAATTGTAATAATAAATGATAAAATAATATATAAACTGTACATAATAGGGTATTATTGATGAAGAACCTCTATTAGATACATATATTTCCATCAATAAATAACCTTAGATACAAATAGATGATTCTAAGTTTCATGCATGCTAATAATTGATTTTCAATCCAAGGGAGATCCAAACCATACTTGGGAATTAATGAAGGATTCATGAACATATCTTAAATCATTAATAGATTCCCTAAGTAGGTAATAATTCCCCCAAAAATGGTGTGATGAGCCCGACCTACCATCCTCTCGACCAATGTGAGTTCTTAATTATCATTGGCCAAGTTACCCAACAAGAACCCACCTTTGGAAAGTAGGTCCATGAGTCATCATGGATATGAGAACCATTGGGTGTTTTTGGTTCCATGAATAAAACCTATTGGAAACTGCTTGAAAGGGATGTGGGTGTATGTGTATGGTGTGAAGGTTGTGCCACCAACACCACAAAATGCCATTCCAACCCCACACAGTGTTTAGGGATAGAAAACGTACAAATACAAAGACACACACACACATTAATATAAGTATATAAATATATATTATTTCAATTATATATAAATATAGTTAATGTAATTACTTATAGATATAAGTGTATGCATGCACACACACACACACAAGTATATACAACTGCGAATATTTGTAGGTATATTTTAATGCATGCACACACATGAATATAAACATTATCATATATACAAACATACATAAGAGTTATAACATTCTCGCCCAAACCACCACATCCAAGACAAAAGGTCACATGAACTCATGCGTGCCTCCTCATACGCAAGAGGCTGCAGATTAGTAATGAGGGACTGAGTTAGTTATTGGAGAGATTATATCCTCAATATCATGTCATAGGATCAATAATAAACAATAAACAATATAATAGATAAATAGATTAAATATACAAAAATAAATAAATTGAATACATATCATATAAATAAACAACTCCCAATATAGAAAGCCTATTCAGTGTAATAATCAGTAGAAAATAAATAAATAAATAGAAATATGGGGGTCCTATAAAGTCCATCCCAGTCTACTACCTTTTCTGTTATCCTCTTCTCATCCATCCACTATAGGGACCTTACCCTTTTCTAGATCCCTCATGAAATTTACAAGTGCACCAAAATGTCTGAGTAGGGTGTGAGTACAAGAGTCAGTAAAAAACCACTAATGCATCCTTAACCCGATGTGCTCAAGTATAACAAGTTTATTTAATAATGATAATAAATGCATAATTATTATAAACATACAATACAAAACTGAGTGATCGTGTGCTAACTAAGCTGTCACAGACCCCTGATTGTACCTGTTTTAGCTCCATTCTAGAAGGATAGTCATGGTTTGTCATAATAATCATAGAACAATACTAATATTATAATCCATCTCTCGAAAATCTTAAGGAATAAAGTTATATCAGGCCCTAAGGCTATCACATCTCGACTCTATCACATATTAGGCCCTAAGGCCATCATGTCCCTCGGGTTCGATCCCCAGGCCGCCACACCCCATCAATGCCATGGGTCAGGCCCCATGGCTATATTACCCCTCGAGTCAGGACCCTAGGCTATCATTCCCCTAACGTACTACCTCAGGTCATAAAAAAAGGTCGTCATGCCCCATATCCTATGCTCAGGTCCATCATCATCATCGCCGCAATCCACACACACTTCCCCTCTAAGGGATGCACATCACAAGATGGTAAACCTATCTCAAGTACCAAAAAAAACCCTCCAAGATAATGGTATCACACACAATAGGGTATACATATAAGGAAGACATGATATATCATCATGAGAAACAAAGTAACAATAAAAAACAACATGTGATTATAATTGAACATGGAAACAAGATACTCTAGCAATAATCATGGAATCAAATACCATATTAGGTCTCATGATTTACACCCACACCAACATGAAATCAAAATCAAGAACAATAATGAGCTTTTCCAACACAATAATCATATAATGGCATCATGTGTAATTGATATCCCAAGAGAGTAAGAAAATTCCTCCCACAAATTTTTCGACATTAATGAAAAGGATAAACCAACAATGTGTGGTTTTAAAGATGGAGTAGAAACCTAAACTGTCAAGAAAATCTCTTCATAGGACATATTATTGTAGTTATCAACATGTCATAACTTGAAGTTCATAAAAGGCTCTTAGAACCAAAGACAACAATTTTATTTCAAAAATAAATAAAATATCATGTGATATGACACTTTATCTCTCCTGGATAATTTTCAAATTATCATTAAAATATAACAAGAAATGATATTTTCTCTCTCTTGGATAATTTTCAAATTATCATTAAAATATGATATGCGATGATATTTTATATCTCCTAAATAATTTTCAAATTATAATTTTAGGTCAACACATGTGCTAGAAATCTACTGCTCAAGAATAATTATAAAACAACATTTGAAATTTTATATATTTGAATTAATTCGATAAAACATGTGGTATTACTTATAATTATTATTTAATATATATATATATATAATTATACTTGAAAATTTTCATAATTATCCTCTGATAATTTGATTTATTTTTCACATGATTATTTTCTTATAATTATCATTGGATAATTTGTTTCATTATCTTCTAATAATTATCTTTAAAAATTATCCTTCCATGATTTTTAAAAATTGTCTTCAATAATTTCATGAAATTATCCTTTGATAATTCATTGTAATTATCACTTGATAATTATTCATTATTAACCTTTGATAATTCCTTGTATTTATATTTCGATAATTTTAATAAATTATCCTTTAATAATTTTATTTTAAATTATCATTTAATAATCATGTATAATTATCTTTCATAAAACTAGGATTTATTATTTTATCATTAAACCAATTTTTTTTCCAATTTTTTTAAATAAGGAAAAACACAGAAGAAGAGTAATAAAATGATAAATAGAAACAAAGACACCTTCTTCACTATAGGTTCCATGCACCAGGGAAAGAAGGGGACCCGCCACACCAGAGAAGAAAACCGAACCAAAGCAAGCTTACCAATCAACGATAAGGGGGTCTTGGGATTTATTAGATTCAATGGAAACATACAAGAATGAAGGCTGGTTTAGGTATATGAAACCCCACTGTATACGCATCTGGATTCCAAAACCTACAATTCAATATCCCTCTTTAAAACGCGCTTCAACTAAATCTTAATGGAGAAGACTTTAATTTCATCCATTAAGGTGTTATTAATTTTTAAACGTATAAAAACCTTGAGTTTCTATGGATTCAGATGATAAACGTGTTAGTAATGGACGTTTGGTCTTGGAGAAGATGAAGATGAAATAAAAAATGATTTAAATTATTAAAATTGTTTTAATAATAGGATATAAGGGAAAATAAATTACCCTTATGTGTGATGTTACTAAATGACTAATTTACACAAATGTTATGTCACACATAGGGTAAAAATCATATTCTATACCCAATAACGGTCTCAGATTTCTCATATGATACTCCATTCGAGATATACACAATTTTTTTTGTAAAAAATTATAATAAAAATATTAACTAAATTACCCTCATGTGTGATTTAACCAAACATCCGATGCACACAAATATTATATCATTCTTAGGGAAAAACCCATATTTCAAACCTAAAAACAGTATCATATTTCTCATATGAGAAACCATTCAGGATATATTTTATTATTTTGGAAAAATTTATCACACACGACAATATATATTTAATATTTTTATTATATAATTACTAAGGCTCTATAAACCTTGAAACATTACTTTGAATAGGCGCCTAACTTAGAAAATATTCTATAGAATATTTCAAGGTGATACCTGTGCTTTTACCCATATAAATATCCTTTAAATCATTTATTAAGTGTTTTTATTGAAAAATTACATTTTCACATAAAAATATTCATAAATTATTATCAAAGAGGTTTTTTATAATCATTAAAAATTTAGGATATTACAATTCTCCCCCTATAATGACTTATTTACCTAAGAAGTAACTCTAGCAGTCTTGTTTGAGCAACTCAGGACACTTAGTTCAAATACCAGACTCGTAATCCCTTATCTCCTCCTGGATCTATCTATACTACCACCTAATATGGAAAATTGATACTGTATTCCCTCATAGGACCTTCTCTCTCTGGTATATAATATAAATTAGACACTCCTCATAAGATTTATTAGGCTCAAACTCAACATCCTTGAAGTTGATGACATACGCAGGATCAGGTATGTATCTCTAGAGTTGAGACACATGAAACACACTGTGCATACCTTGATGATATATAGGAAGGTAAAAATGTTACGCCACTATACCATTCCATTTGGTGATCATGAAAGGTTTAAAAAACCATGGCGATAACTTTCCTTTCTCCTTCATACATTGATGGAATAACTAAGGAGACACACTCAAGAAAACTTGATCACCCACAATGAACTCCAATGGTCTCCTCCTATGGTCAAAATATGATCTTTGTCTGCTATGAGAGTTAATCAACCTATTTTTAATTAGATTAACTCTCTCATATGTCTTCTCAACCAAACCAGGCCCCACAACTACCACCCCACCCGCCTCATGCCAACAAATTAGTGATCAACATGGTCTCCCTTAAAGATCCTGGTAAGGAGCCATATGAATTGAATCTTGGTAAATTTTGTTGTATGTGAACTAAATCAAGTATATATGATCTTATCATACTCTAAAAAAGTCTAGAATTCAATCTCTATGCATATCCTCCAATATTCATATCGTTTTCTCGAGCTATCCATATGTTTGAGGATGGCACACTGTTCTCAACCTCAAGTGAGTCCCTAGGAATTTTTTTAATACCTTTTAAAAATATTCCATAAAACATGCATATATATCCAAAAAAAATTCTTAACGGAACTTCATGTAAGCTTACAATCTCATGGATGTATATATTTCTTAGTTTATTCCCCGAGTGAGTTCCTCATATCAGTTAAAAGTGGGAAACTTTCATCAGTCGATCAAAAATAACCTATATAATGTAATGAATCCTTAGGGTCCTAGATAGAACCATAAAAAAGTACATCATTATGTATTCCCACTCACACATGGGTTAAATAAATGGAATAAGTAAGCCACCGGGTCACTGGTGCTCAGCATTCACCCTCTGAAAGGTAAGTCATTGGGAGACGAAACTGACAATATCCTAATTCATTCCTAGACACCATAACATGCATATGAAGTTGTGACACAAATTAGTCACACTATGATATACTACCCATATAGAGGTATGGTAAAATATCATCAGATCCTCTATGATAGAAGAAGGGGATACTACTCTCCCATGTACCAAAATCACATCATCATCATCCATAGACCATCCGGGTATTAGATCACCTCCAGCTAGTTGTTCCCACATCACAACACACTTCGAGTCTGACTCGTAACTAGTATTTACCCAGTACACTAGATAATATGTGACTAATAAGTACAAGTAATAGTTCCCTAATTCTTAGAAGCATCCATCCTCTAGTTAGCCAACAATATTATCAAGTCTTATTTCTCCTCTAAGGCTCACTCACCATGTTCCTGCTCAGCCTACATCTTACAACTAAGAGAATCCATAATGAATTTACCTTTTTATAGATGAATGATTCATATCAAATTCAATAATATATAGATAATAAACCCAACACCTCTATCTTAGGTTTAGGACCCTCTGTGTGAAGATATCACGAAGGATCTTGTGGTTCGTGTACACTATAAATATCTCACAGAAGAGATAGTGTCTCCAACACCTCAGAACATAGACCACAATTTCCAGTTCCATGGCATGTGTAGGGTAGTTCTGCTCATGGGGTCATAGATGACATGACCCATAAGATACTACCTACTCTATATAAATTAGAACTACTCCTAAGACAACAACTAATGCTTCATATTATACTTCTTAACCAATCCTAGGATTAGGGAGTGTTAGTAATGGAGCTATTGTTAACCTTCACTTCGGTTCAGGGAAAGGTTATTCACATAGGGTTGAATACTATAATTACACTCCCTTATTCATAATCACTTTTATGGGTGCTGATAGTTAGGATAAATCCTAGATAAACCATTGGTAATATCCTTCTAGGACCAGGAATATCCTGATCATGAACATGTTTTGGGGACATTTCTGGGACATGAATACCTCTACTTTCTCTATGACCATGAATATACCTATATCAGATATTGGTAATAGGGTATTCAGTGGAATATGGTGGAATGGGGATTTAAATTTTTTAATTTCTGAAGTGATGAAACATTTTTATATCTGATGATCTGAGCCCATTTAGTGGTCTGAGGATCTCATGTAAACATATTAAGAACAAAATTTAAATGAATGTTTAACTTGTTATAATTAGTGGTCCATTTTAATGTAGTTTTTCACCAATGATAATTGCTCAAAATATATGATCATGAACCCCACTATATCATCCACACATGCTTCAAGAATCAACATAGATTCTGATCATCAAATTCTGGGTGCTAGCGCAGAGCTCTGATGATTCCTCCAATGTCTCAACGATCACCACGACCCCCTTCCTTTGATCTGTGAAGGTTCTATTGGATCGGGTGATTGGAAATATTCTTCTTATATCTAAGGTGTGGTAGGAGAGATAATTTATCAATCTACTATAATGAACAATTGATGGAATTAGATCCCTTCTTTTCTTATATAGTGGATGTTAAAATACCCAAAAAGGGTTCCCCAACCCCTGCATATCCAACACCCATTATATAAGCTATAAATGATTTTTTTATAACAAACTAACCATATAATAAGCTCATTTATATTCTTATCACATAATTTTAATATATAATAAATATATTATGTGATAAAACCAAGCCATTAACTCGACTCTTAATTCCCACAACATTAAAAAAACATTGAATATTAAAATAATATTCATTCATATAATATTTTTCCATGTATTCACTCAATACCTTATGAATACTTTTAATAAATAAATTAAACTCTAATTATTAAATACTTGAATAATAATGAATTTATTTATTTTATGGTGATCATTAATACTTGGAAAACTCTCAGACCCTATAGTGGGACCCACCGCGTCCAATACACCTATTCACCAGAATATGGAAGACCCTTGAATATGCTATTGTGTGTGACCCTCTAGGCCCTTATCTCGATAGCAGTGAATACTATTTATATACTAAGAGAGGATTCTAGAAACTCATTAAGGACCCTAAAGTGATAAGGAATAGTCATAACAATGATAACCATCCCATGAACACACATTGTGTAATATAATTTATTTATCTCACAATCTCTCATAAAGTAGGATACACAACTTGTGTCATCATACATTCATGATTTATTATTTGTTGACCTTACTAGATGGACTTACCTTATTCTACCATGACCATGGATTTAGTGAAGGTACTATTATCTTGATCAACTAGTCCTGAGGTATCTCTTCTTATTAGAAGTGACGAATTCTTTCTTGATTTTCAATCAATTCCATACCAATAATGACTCACCCAATGAAAGATATCCTTTACGAATTCAATGACATAGTTTTTTCCATGAATAAAAGTATGAAATAAAATGGTACACAAAAATAATAATCTCAAGTTAGGAGACCATGACATGTGTTTGCAGATAGGAACTACCAATGACACTCGAAACATGTGGTGTTCCTATTGACGGGTCTATCCCTATAATCTTACCCACCAGAGATCACTAACTGAAAAATTCATGATAAGTCTTAATGATTATGATCCCCCAACACCTGATAATCATACATCAATTGTGTCCAGTTAGTATGATGTATATAGAATATAATATATATGTTTAAGATTAATTTCATAGTATCTCGAGGTTCCCATTATAGCTTGGGAACTATTATATCCTTTTGGTACGACAAATAATCTATAGACATAACTATATAAATAACAGATGCAGAAATATCAACACTATTATAGTAAGTGTACATCATCCATATCTCACTGTATACATGATATGGTAATCAAAAATTACTATTCAAGTTGGGTCTTGGGAACCCACTATTACAACACTCCCACTTGCATTAGAACCAACTTTCTAACTATCCTAGTTAGCTCTCACATGATAAGATCATGTTTCTACTAAGTTATAGATTTAGTAATGGGCCTTCCATATATCCATTGTGTGGCTATGCTACTATTTGTGACCTCGCCTTCTTGAGTAAGGATCCTCAAGAAATGTAAACCTTGAGTATATATCCTTTTTTCCACTATCTAAACTTGACATATTGGATAACCTTTATGGACCCAACCTTAAAAATTATATAATCTCAAGTTAAATTAATAATTTTAATTTCTTTAAATTTGAGGATCCTTTCATGTTTATAGTTTTAGAGAATTATGTCACAACTCATACATAACAAAACCATATAATACAAAGTGAAAACTTTCGATCAATATCCATTTTTCCCATCCTATAATTTTTTTAAAACAAAACATGATTTCTTTTAATGAAAAATCTTTACAACTTTAAACTTTACCTATTCATTTCCCTTACGCATCCTTAAATACTATGTTTTTTTTGAAAATGTGGTATGAGCACAAAAATCTCAGTAAGAAACATAAAAAAAAGATAATAATTAGTCCAGTGAAAATCATAAAAACCCATGAAAAACCGTTTCTTAAAAAAACAAAAATTTTTACCTAGAAAAGCAATTATCATTCCTTTTATAAGATCATTTATTTTATATCTTTGAAAATAAATGATCTCCATGAAAAATCATTAACAAAAATATAAAATTCATGTAGTTACCTTTGGAAATCATCTCATAGAACCCTTACAAATCCCTTACTGAACCATTTCAAATTGAAATAACTATACAAAAGACTTAAAATAAAATTATATAGAGAACACAATCATTACCCAATGCATTGGAGCACTATATGGGTGCACTCATCATATACAATATAATAGTATCACCTAGTTCTATCTAGGTGCACCCATTATATATAATGTCCGAGAACTACAACATGAATAAAACATTTCATGACTTCACTTTTCATCCTAAAATGTATGAAAAACTATTTTAAACTTGTATAAAAATCACTTATGGATATAAAAATACCATTTTCTTTTAAAAACCATTTTCAATATCAAAATAACCAAAAAAATGGAAAGAGTTTTTTTCATTTAATAAAACATATAAGCTTGAAAAGGAAGCTAGAAATCAAATAATAGTCATGGTGGTAGGAAGAGTCGTTGTCATCGTATACTTTAAAAATAGAGCATTCCATTTTTCATTTGTCAAAAAATTTCTTTTAAAAAATGTAAAAAAATTCGTTTTGAAATTATTTGAAATAAAATAAAATGAAATTTATAAATATTTAATGTCCATATAAAAACATTTCAAAAAACATTTTAAAAACATGATCATGGAAGAGAAATAGAGTTTGAAGGAAAAATTTAAAAGAGGATTTATTTAGAAGAGAAGTACCTTATCAATTTGGAAATATTTAAATCATAATACCCATGAAATAATAACATTAAAAAAACATTAAATATCATGAAAATAGATAAATTCATGATATAACATGTCAAATGGGCTGTATATACACCTCATATAGGTGCATAACATCAAAATATGGCTCAATGAAAGGAAATTAAGATGAAGACCCTTAACTTGAGTCCAACTTGTCACGTGTTTCGTTATATTTCTGAATAATAAACTTATGTTAATTATTTACTTGCTTGAGAACCTTTTTCAAGTTTATTATTTCTTTTATTTCACTTATTACCATGTTATATATAACTACTTTGGTAGGTTGACTATTTTCAAAGAGGTAATTATTTAAACACACATAGAATAATAATCATGAAATAATTATAATATTTATATATAAATTGTACTATTAATACCATTCATGAAATATGGTTTTGATAAATAAAGTATGTTATGATCATGAAGACAGTAGGTCGTACGTACGCATGAGTAACGTTTTTATTTCTCAACGATCATTATAGAAAGAAGGTAAGTAATATTTTATCTTTACATAATGATCATAATATCAAAAATAAAATATTATTTATGTAAATATACTTATACATATCATCCATGTGGTGATGTGATGAAAAGAGAGAGTCACATCACTTTATGAAGGCGGTAGTTCACACGTACACGAACTATGTTATTATCTTTCCGTGAGTGAAAAAGTAGGAAAGAAAATGATATATTATCCTTTAAAAATTATAAATATGTCACTAATATCATAATTATGTCATGTATATCATATATATATTTATACTTATTATCTTTAATGTAAATCATTAATGAAAATGAATCACATCACTGCGTGAGGTGGTAGTCCGCCGCACACATGAAATACATTATCGCATCCATTACAGAATAAAATTAAGAAAGTTATACATGATATAATTACTATAGAGGTATAATAATTGTATAAATATCATATATATACTTTATAACCATCATAATACCAAATTGTGAGAGGAGGTAATGGAAAAATGAATGACATCGGTTTGTGAGGCGGTAGTCCACAGTAACAAATGACGATTTCATAACCCATTTGATGGAATTGGAGATGATTTTAGGTAATTAAATTAACATAAAAACACATAATTATATGGAATATACTTAGTTTATTATATCATCATGTTATTATAATAATTTAATTATGTGGAGGAATAAATAAAACAAAAACACTCGTTAATGAACGTTACCTTTTCTTCGGGTATCCTCCTTAGGTTTGCATCAAAAGCCTTCAAAGGTTGGATTTATGCCCAAAATAAGGATTATAAGAGTAGAGGAGGTAATTTGGGAAGGTATTTTTATAGTTTTATTTTGAAATAAAGAGGTATTATGGTGTGAAGAAGAGAAGAGAGGGAGTGACCTTTTATAAGTGAGGTGAGTGGCATACTTGTAATTTTTTGAAAATATTTAATCATACCCAAATTTTTAAAAAAAGTTCCATTATAGAACCTAGAAAATTTAAGGTCAAAATATGGACATACAATGGGTTTTGAAAAAGTTTTTACGTCATATTAACCCTTATCATTTTAGTTTAACCCCTGGTAAAATCCATTTTTACCTTAATAACAGTGATTAATTTTTACTATTTTCTCTATTAATTTTTGACAAAAAATTAAGTTGATCTTATTAGATAATATAAATTATTTTTATTCCAAATATTAAATCCATTTATCTAAATTACATTCACATAAGTGGAAAAATTTAATTTAAAATTAATTTTGCAGACGTGGTAAGAAACTGAGATTTTAAGAAGTGTATTTTTTATGAAAAAGATGAGTGTATATTAACTCTATGACTAATAATAATCATTGAATGAATTTAAATAAATATATATAATGATATATAATAAAAAAAATTCATTTAAAAAATTACACATTAGGGATTATTTTAATTAATTAGAATGGAGAAATATTATGCATTTTAAAACAGTTTTTAGAAAAACCCTGTTTTTAAACCTAAAAGAAAACTTATAGTAAAAAACAATATAAATTTGATTAAAAAGTAATTAAATAGATTAAATATATATAAATAAAAATTATTAAACTTTAAAACATATTTAAAATATATTGTTACTTTAAGTTACTTAATTTATTGAAAGCAAAATACTTTTTTTTACAAAAAATCGATATTTTTTATTATTCACTAAAAAATCAATATTTTCCAAAAATACCAAAATTTCACCATAGGTAAATTTTTATATTATTATTTCAAAAATGATATTTATATTTTAAAATTAAAATTCTAAAATTTATAAATTAAACTTTTAAATAAAACCTTATAAGAAAAGAGTTTAGTTAAAACTATTTTCTTTTTGATTAAAAAATACTTAATATTTTTATAACTAATATAACTCTCTAATTAATATTAATAAATATGAAAATGATTTATTCTATTATTAACTGGTTATTACATCCTTTACCCCTTTTAGAAATTGTGTCCTATCAATTTTATTAACTTATTAAACAAGTGGGGATATCTTTCCCTCATAGCATTTTCAGATTCCCATGTTCCCTCTTCAACCATATGGTTTTTCCATAAAACCTTAAACTAGTGAATCACCATATTCTGTAACAATTTCTTTGTATGTTTAGAAATTA
This sequence comes from Viscum album, assembly GCA_963277665.1. Classification (NCBI taxonomy): domain Eukaryota; kingdom Viridiplantae; phylum Streptophyta; class Magnoliopsida; order Santalales; family Viscaceae; genus Viscum; species Viscum album. Next base: position 1,474,113,368 of record OY728161.1, read on the forward strand.
AACTATTTATTACTTATAAGAAATATTATCTTCCAAATGAACTACTATAGGGCTCAAAACATGAGATGAATACGACACATATTTCCTTAACATTGAAACATAAAACATGTTATGTACTTGAGATAAACTTGGGGGTAAAGTCACACTATTGGAAAATGATCCCACTTTTTACAGGATTTCATATAGACTAATTAACTGAAATCCTAGATTTTCATTTTTACCAAAATATGTAATTCTTTCCCATGGAGATACTTCAAGAAAAAAATGATCACCTACCTTAAAATAAAGACATTCCCTCTGGTTATTCGCATAAATTTTCTTATTACTTTGTTTTTTTATCATATTATGCTAAATCAACTACACCTTCTTTACTATTTACTCTACTAACTCTGGTCCCATCAACTTTATTTCTTCTACATCATCCCAAAATTCTTGTGTCCAACATCGCTTTCTATATAATGCCTCAAATGGAGCCATCTGTATACTAGAATAAAAAATATTATTATAAGAAAACTAAACCAAAGAAAGATGTTGATCCCAACTTCCTTGGTAAACTATTTAAAAATAATGAATCATATATTCCATGGTCTAAATTTTTCTCTCAGACTTTCCATCATATTGAGGATGAAAAGCTGTAATGAAATTGAATTCAATACCCAATGAATTATGTAGTACTTTCAAAAAATTAGATGTGAATATGGGATTACAGTCTGATATAATAGAGAGAGGCACTCTATATAACCTAAATATTTCTTTTATATATAGTTAATAAATATGATATAAAGATATTATATCTTGAATGGGAAGGAAATGTAATGATTTAGTTAATTGATCAACAAAAACCCAATTTGAATTGTTACCTCATGGAATCCTTGGTAATCCCACCACAAAATACATGGATATATTTTCCCATTTCCACTCCTGCATTGGAAAAGGATGAAGAATCCACTTTGGTAATTGTCATTCTATTTTAACTTGCCGACAATTCAAAAAATTCATGGTAAAGTCAACAATAACACTTTTTATTCCATCCCACTAGTAATACTCCTAAAGGCCTCTATACATCTTAGTGTTTCCAAGATGAATAAAAAATAGAGAACTACAAGTTTCACTAAACAAATATTTCCTATAAGGCACACATAATATTTTTCCAAATCATAAAACAACATATTTATTAATATTAAAACTAGGAAGCTTAACCTTCTTAATAGATTCTATCTTTTCTTGTAAATATTGATCCTCCTAATCATTTTTCTTAATTATTTTTGAAAAAGTTGAGTGTAATAAAACCTGTAACAAAACATAGGATATAACTGCATCAAAAAATTCCAAGCCAATGTTCATCAAATCATTAACCAAAGTGTCACATTTCAAATGTAACATGTTTAATGTAACACTATTTTTTTGACTCAAAGAATCAAACACTTTTTTTCTTTTCCAGGATGGCATTGAATCATGAAATCATAATACTTAATCAGTTCCTACCATCTTCTTTATCTCATGTTCAATTATTTTTGAGCGAATATAAAATTCAAACTTTTGTGATCAGTATATATTTTACACTTTAATCCATACAAATAATGCCTCTAAATTTTTAAATAAAAAACCGTAGTATATAATTCCAAATCATGTGTAGGGTAATTTAACTAACAATTTTTCAATTAACATAAATCATAAATAATTACCCGATAAGTTTGTATTAGGAAAAAACCAATTCCTTTAAAATAAACATCACTATAGGTGAAAAATTCTCAATTTCAGGAAGGTAAGATCAAAATTATATCATTCACCAATCTTCTTTTCAGATCTTAAACTTAATCATCACATTATTTTATCTAGATGATTTTAACTCCATTAACTTAGTCATTGGGATATAAAACTAAGAAAAGTTTCCAAAAAACCATTGGTAGAAACCTGATAATCTAAGAAAACTATGAATCTCTATGATATTTGTGGGTATTGGACATTCTTAAACAAATTTTTTTTTAGTGAGATAAAAAATTATTCCATCTTTAGAAACAATATGTTTATGGAAATAAATTTTTTGCAACCAAAATTCACACTTGATAAATTTTACATATAATTTGTTTTCTTTTATGGTTTGGAAAGAAATCCTTAGGTGTATTTTATATTACTACTGAATTTTAGAATACAACAAAATGTAATCAATAAACAAAACAAAAAACTTGTCCAAGAACTCATGGAAAACTATATTAATAAGGTACATAAATATAGTAGGTTCATTATACAACCCAAAAGACATAAATAAAAACTCATATTGCCCATATCTAGTCTAAAATGTGGTCTTTGGAATGTCTATTTCCTTCACTTTCAACTGATGGTATGCCGACCTCAAGTCATCCTTTGAAAAATATTGAGCTCCTATGAGCTGATAAAAAAATCATTGATATGAGGGAAAAATAATTTTTCTTAACAATTATGTTATTCAAGGATATATAATAAATTCAAAGTCTCATTGAACTATCTTTATTTTTAACAAAAAATAGGAGAACCCCATGGTGAAGTGCTAGGTCAGATGAAACCTTTATCTAATAACTCCTGTAATTGGTTTTTCAATCCTAAAAGTTCTACTTGATCTATTTGATAAAGGGGTTTAGAAATAAGCTTAGTATTAGGTACTAAGTAAATAGTAAATTCAACATACCGATCCAGAATAAAATCATAAAAATCATTAAGAAATATATCCATGTATTCATATACTACTCACACATCAAAAATTTGAATAGTTTCTTTATTTTGAACAATACAATCTAGGTAACTTTGACTACCACCTCTAATCAATTTATCAGCTTCTTAGTAAGTTATTAAAGGTATGAAATTTTTGAACACAACTTTTTTAGCTCTACAATTTATCTTAGCATGATAAACTAAAAGCCAATATGTACCAATAATTATATCAAAATCTACCATGGATAGTTTAACAAGATTTGTAGGAATAACCATTCCAATAATTACAATAGGAAGATTGCTATAAATCTTGGTTTCTTTAATATTACCACCCAGAGTTTTCACAAAAAGTTCCATCTAACTTTCATTAGTTGATATTCCAAATTTAATTGAAAACTTCTCAAAAATAATGAAAAGATCCAGATTCAAACATGAAATTGTCATAATTTTAATATAAGTAACATACCTTTCACCACTTCATTTGATGACCTAACATCAACTGTAGTAGTAGAAAAATATTTTTCTAGACTTTTCTTCTTCTGTTTTTGATGATTTCCAACCCAAGTTACTAACTTAGGGAACACATTAGCATAATAAACCAAATCGTTACAACTAAAACATCTTACTATTGGATGGATATCGATTACCCCATTATTTGATTATTTAGGATTATTTTCCTTGAAATCATGGGCCATATGGGAAAAATTTTCACATTGGTATCACTTCCATAAATTTATAAGACATTCTATAGGGTTATTTTTACCACACTTACCACAATAAGAGAACTTCATTTTCTCAACTCTATATTTCTTTGTTGTAAGATTTCCTATCACCTATAATCTTGACCAATTTTTACATTCATTATCACACGGAACATATGAGTCAGAAAACTCCATCTCATTTTTTTATCACAAAAGACAATTTTCTCATAGATTTTAAATTCTTTTGTGTCCAAATATCTTCATAGACTTGGTTTTAATCCTTAGTCAAATATATTTATTTTACTATCAGTGTCTCAAATAAAGTTCGACACATACCTGGCCAATATTATGAAGTTTGATTCATATGAAGCTACAAAATATTCATTTTCCCCTTAATTCTAGGAATATTTTTCCCATACAAGTTTGAACAACTTTAGGTAAATATTTATTAAGGAAAATATCCTTAAAATTTTCCCATTCCATGCTATCAATATCATATTTCTCTATGGTATTCTTAAGAAAATACCACCATCAATCAGTTTCACCTTTAAAATGATAAACAACAAGAGTTACTTTTTGATGTTTTGAATATCCCAAGACATCAAATATCTTCTCTAGAGCATTGATACATCCTTTTTCTACCATTGGTTTATATGATCCACTGAATGATGGGGGATGTTGCCTCCTGAAATACTCTACAATAGACATATCCCTTCATGGCAGATTGGGTTACTCTCCAGCATGGATACCACCACAATTTATAGCTTGTTTCAACAGATTCATCACTACAACAAACTAACCTATTCCAATCCCATCCATCTCAAGATATTTATTTGGAAGGATATTTTCATTTCAATTCCTTCCCACTACATATTACCTGTTTCCTCTATGGAAAACCATTCTGAACATAAATAGTTTTGATAAATCAACATGGTAATCTTAAAATGCTATATCATTTTAACTTATCCATAAGTTATACTATTTCAATGGAATGATATTAACATTATCCTAACCTCTAAATTTATCTAAACCAACCTTTGATACCAACTTTAAGGACCCAACCTTAAACATTACATAATATTGAGTTTAAGTCAATAATTTTATTTTCTTTCACTTTGAGTATCATTTCAGGTTTAGAGTTTTAGATAATTGGGCCACAACTCATACATAACAAAAACTATATAATACAAAGTGGGAACTTCTGATCAGTATCCATTTTTCCAACCATGTAAAAATTTTATAATAAAACATGATTACTTTTCATGAAAACTCTTCATGAATTTCTACTTGAACTCTTCCTTTCCCTTACCCATCATTAAATCCCATGAAAAACATTTTAATAATATGGTATGAGCATAAAAATCTAATTAAGGGACATAAAAAGAAGAAAACCATTAGTTTAGTGAAAAACATGAAAACCCATAAAAAACATTTTCTTAAAAAACATAACTTTTTACAGAGAAAGGGAATTATCATTTATTTGAAAAGATAATTTATTTTACCTTTTTAAAACAAATGATTTCCATAAAAAATCATTAGCACACATAGAAAAGTCATGTGAGTACCTTGGGACATAATCTCAAAGATCCCTTATAGAACCCTTATAGAACCCTTATAAATTTGAATAACTATATGCCCAACTTCCAATATAGTTTTTCGGACAACCTAATCATTACCCAATGAATTAGAGCGCCATCTAGGAACACCCATTGTATAAGATATAATGGGATCACCCAATATTATTTTGCGCACCCATAACATATAATTTCCAAGAACTACAACATGAATAAAACATTTTATACTTTCACTTTTCATCATAAAACATATGAAAAACTCTTTTAAACTTGTATACAAATCACTTTCAGATATCAAAATACCATTTTATTTTAAAAACCATTTCAATACCAAAATACCCAAAAAAAGAAAAATGATTTTTAATTTAAGAAAAAATTTAGGCTTGAAAATAAATCTAGAAATAAAATTATAGTGAGGGCGATAGGAAAATTCATTGGCATTAAATACTTTAAAAATAGAACATTCCATTTGTCATTTGTCAAAACATTCGATTTAGAACATATAAAAATATTCATTTTGAAAATATATAAAATAAAGTAAAATGAACTTTTTAAATATTTATGTCTATATAAAAACAATTCAAAAATCATTTTAAAAACATGAACATGGAATAGAAAGAGAGTTTGAAGGAAAACTTTAAAAGAGGTTTATTTAGAAGAAAAGTCCATTATCACTTTGGAAATATTTAAATCATAAGCCCCATGAAATAATAACATTAAAAAAAATGAAATACTATGAAAATAGATAAATTCATGATATAACATGTTGAAGGGTCTATATATACACCTTATATAGGTGCATAACATCAAAATATGCCTCAATGAAAGGAAATTGAGATGAAGTCCCTTACCATGAGTCTGAATTATCACATGTGTATTTATCTTCCTGAATAATAAAATTATGTTAATTATTTACCTTATTGAGAAACTTTTAAAAGTTTATTATTAATTCTATTTCACTTATTAACATGTTATATACTATTACTTAATCGATTAAGTTTATGTTAGATGTTTTAACCATATTAGGCTTGTGTGTCAAAAATGACTTTGGTAGGATGACTACGGTCAAAGAGGTAAACATTTAAACATATATATAATAATAATCATAAAATAATTATTATATTTATAAATCAATTATACTATTAAGACTAATCATGAAACATGGTTTTTGAGAAATTAAGTATGTTACGATCATGAAGATGATAACCCATACGTACACATGAGTAACATTTCCATTTCTCAATGATCATTATATAAATAAGGTAAGTAATATTTTATCTTCAAAAAATGATCCTAATATCATTAATAACATATAATTTCTTTAAATATACTTATAAATATCATATATGTGGCGTGGTTATGAAAATATAGAGTCACATCACTTCATGAAAGTGTTAGTCCACATGTACACAAACAATGTTATCATATTTCAGTGAGTGAAAAGGTAAGAAAGAAAATGATATATTATAATTTAATAATGATAATATTTTATGAATATAATAATTATTTCATGTATATCACATATATTTATCCTTATTATCTTCTATTTAATGCATTAATTAAAATGAATCACATCACTTCGTGAGGCGATACTCCACCGTACACACGAACGACGTTATCTCATCCCTTATAAAATTAAAGGTAAAAATGGTTTATATGATATAATGGATATAGAGGTATAATAATGTTAGAAATATCATATATATTCTTTATATAAATCATCATACCCAACCGTGAGAGGTGGTAATAGAAAATAGAATAACAGCGGTTCACGAGGTGGTAGTCCGTCGTACACACGAATGATGATTTTGTAACCCATTTGATGGAAGTAGAGATGGTTTTAGGTCATTAAATTAACATAAAAACATCTCAATATATTTAATATACTTATGTTATTATATCATCATGTTATAATAATAATTTAAGTAGGTAGAAGAAGAAATAAAACAAAAACTCTTATTGATGAATGTTACATATTCTTCTGGTATCCTCCATAGGTTTACACAAAACGCCTTCCTAGGTTGGGTCTTTGCCTAAAATAAGGATTATAGGGTGATATTATTAAAGTTTATAAGGTATTTGGGTATCTATTGTTTGAAAGAAATTTTTTAAGGGTATGAATAATAGAGGATAAGGTGTGATTTTTTATAAGTGAGGTGAGTGAAATACTTGTAATTTTTTAAAAAGATTCAATCATACCCATGTTTTTATCATGCAAAAAGCCTAAAAAATGGGCCATTCTAGAACCTATGAGAGTTAAAGTCAAAATATTTCCATAAAATGGGTTTTTTTAGAATTTTTTAGGCTATTTTAAACCTTATCGTTTTAGTTTAACTCTCAGTAAAATCCATTTTTACCTTAATTGCAATAATTAATTTTTATTATTTTCACTATTCATTTTGGTCAAAAAAATTAAGTTGAAATTATCATATAATATAAATTATTATTATTCCAAATATAAAATCCATTTTTAAAATTAAATTCATAAAAGTGGAAAAATTTAATTTAAAATTAATCATGTAAATATGGTGAGAAATTTGGTTTTTAAAAAAATGTATTTTTCATGCAAAAGATGATTGCATATTAACTCTATAACTAATAATAATAATAATCTCATAAATTTAAATTAATATTTAATGAAATATAATATAATAATTTAATTTAAAACATTCCTTATTATGGATTATTTTAATTAATTAAAATGGATAAATTTTATGCATTTTAAAATAGTTTTTAAAAAGACCTATTTTTAATCCCAAAACAAACTTATACTAAAAAACAATATAAAGTCAATTAAATAGTAATTAAGTAGATTAAATATATTTAAATAATACATATTTTACTTTAAAACATATATAAAATATATTATAACTTTTAAATTACTTAATTTATTGAAAATAAAAGTTTTTTACAAAAAAATTAGTTTTTTTACTATTCACTGAAAAATCAATATTTTATGAAAAATGACAAAATTTTACCATAGGTAAATTTTTATATTATGATTTCAAAAATTATATTATTATTTTAAAATTTAAATTCTAAAATTTATAAATTAAACTTTTAAGTAAAACCTTATAAGAAAATATTTTAGTTACAACTATTTCCTTTTTTGATTAAAAATTACTTAATATTTTTATAACTAAATATTTTTAGTTACAACTATCTCCAGTATTGACTAAACCCAAGTCAATATTTCTCCCACTATCTCAAATAGAGAGTGTACCTTTTTATAGAAATATAGCCTATCACTTGTATGTCACATTTTCTATCATAGAGATTTTATATAATATCCTATATAAACTTTAAGATATTAACCGAGATACACTTTGTGTTTATATTTATTCATGTTTATTTATATCCTAACAAAGTCATTGTATATAAACACATGTTCTTAATTCATAATGGATTTTTATTATATTATAACTCATATGATATCCATTTTTCATTATAGTTGAAATATGATTATGGGATAATGCCACTATTTTTATAGCATGTCTCAAAAAATAATGGAAGTCACTGTAATTCTTATAAGACTCAACATTGATGATCCTTTTACTTACATCATGAATCTAATGTGTATAAGGAAATGTGAATTTAAGAATTAATCCAAGATAAATTTTATTGATCAATGTTTTCATATAAGACTCATCATCGATCCACTATAGTAACATCCTGAATCTGATATGTATAAGGAAATGTGCATTTATGAATTACTCCACGCTACATTTTAATGATAAATGAATTTTTATCCAAGATATTATTCATCTCATGATCTTAAATCTACTCATATGTTCTAAACATGCATATTCCATACTTTAATTTTACATTCCTTTAAACTCTTAAAGGAATTTAATGAAGTATATGTACTAATATCTTAACCTTGGAAGAGTTCATGCTCTATATCTAAACTAATACCTTAAGATTTGTGGTCTACCTTTATTTCTAAAGGTTTATTTGTCCAAAACTAAGTATGTAAGTGTTTCGATAATACCTAAGGTATTTAACTATAAAGTGTCTAAAACCATGCTGTGTATATCATTGAAAACTACTTGGTTTTTCCAAACAAAGACTAATCTTTCAACAAATGGGTATAACTGAGTATTATATTTTATATTTATTAGGTATTACTAAGGATTCAAGAATTAAAAAACTATTGGTTGAGTAGTAAACACAAATTATTTTTTAATTCCAAATATGGAATAATTTATCCTTATGTCCATTAGAAATGTGAGATTAATGTTTTAGTAACACTTAAAAAAATTAAACTATAACCATTAATCTTGGTAATGATAAATAGTATCCTTCACCCCACTGAATTAGGAATCACCCTTTCTTAGCTTCTTGGATAACACACCTTACTTCTTATAATGTTTATTTTCTTACCTAGTTACTGTATTTCAATACACATTTGTGATAGCCATATTATATTTAATACCCAATAAGTAAATAGAAACACTAAATACAATGATGAATATACCTGAAGAAGAAGTAACTAATTACTTCTTTGATTCAGTTCATTAAATTTAAACTTTCAAGGAATTATTTAAGGACATGTGAAGAAAATAACCTCATGTTTTATACCTCTATTCTTTGAAGGAAATTGAAAAGGTTCCTTTGGAATCACACTTTCCATTCGACTTTTCACCTTATCATTAAAAATTTTCACCATAAGAAAAGAAATATTTTCATATTTTACATATAGTAGTAGGAGGCACCCTCAACTGGGGATGACGAGAACCATGTACTCTTGGTTTTGTTCAAATTTTAAAAACATAATGCATTTATGATTTAATATTTCTTCAAGGGGTTTTTAATATTTTTAATGAATTTAATCCATTTATATTAAATATTTTCATACTATGTTGTCACACTCACAATTTAACAAGAATTAATTGAACACATTCATCACACCATTATGAATTTTTTGTGTGTTTTAGTTTATGTGTTTCTCACTATAAACATCTACATACATAAAATAATAAACGATGCATAAAGGAAATAAGTTACCAGATCGGTCTTGAGAATCTAATATTGATTGATACATTTAAACTCAATGGATCAACTCTGACATAGGGGAATAATACCTAAGTTGGGTCTTGAATCATATCATATCTCGTCCCCATTTCAATGTTGTCACATATCATCTGGGTTAATTTCTTGTCTTGGTGTGGTCCACGTTTTACATCATTATCATCAATAGTATAAATGTACTTGCACGAAAAAGAGAGGGTCTTAGGAAGTAAAAAATACATATAGTAATAAAAATGATGGACGTGCAAGAACTTATAAATATTAAAATTAAAAATATAATGCACAAACCATAAAAAAAATTAATTAAATATTACAAACATTTCAAATAGTTTTAATAAATAATTAAATAAAATAAAACTAGACATGCATAGTCAATCACTGGTCATGACTAGTCTATGGGTAAATTAAAAGCGTAATAAAAAAATATAATAAATTTAAGTTCTAAGGAAATTAATAAATTAAATGAATTATTTTAAATTTAACTAACTTAATTACATTCAGTCCCTGAATTAATTTCATTTTTATTCCAAAATATAAATTAATCAATTAATTTAATTCTAAATCAAAAATTAAATTACTTTTTTCAAAATATTAAAATTATTATATTAAAATTACAAATATTATTAAATTAATTTTTTGATTATATTAAAATTTATCAAGATTTATACACTAGCCTAGGTCCACTATGGGTTGGGCTGAACCTATGCATGTCCGTTTTGGGTCAGGCAGAACCCACCCATGGCTGTTGTCGGTCTAGAAGACCCCGTCTAGATCTGTTGTGAGTTAGGAAGGATCTGACCCGACCCGTACCGAGTCGGGAAAAACCAAACTGAGTTGGTCCAACCTAGTGTGGTCTGTGGGTTGGCCAATCAGGTAGAGGAGGCACCAGACAGGGGAGGTCACATGTGTGTGCTTGCAGGGGGCTGATCTGGAGGGTGGAACGTGATCAAGGCCACTAGAGGGGGATGATGGTGGAGAAGACAAGTGTGCATAATGTGAATGCAGTTGGGATGACAACCATTGTAGATAGTGATAGTGAGTCCATGGGTAGTTGGAAATGTGATAATGATGGAAACACAATGGGTCACGATGATGGTGGTAGCGGGATAAGGTGATGATGATGATGACCGATTAGGAAGTGAATGGTGGCATGGGGGGGATGAAGGTATGAAATTGGACGCAAGGAAAAAATCAGTGAGGGTAGACATGAAGGTGGATCTACATTTGAATAACATTAATGGGAAGCCACATACCTTTTTTTTGAAAAAATTATGGCTTTTGTTGGAATAAATCCAAAAGTTTATTGTTATTTTTTAAACAAAAATGGTTATCAAAATGTGGAAATAGAACCCCCAGAGTCTTCCCTTTCTATTTTTATATTTTTATATTTTGACCTGTAGGTCACATTGCCCCTACTTTACATTTTAAAAATATATATTTTTCTTTTTATATGAGCTTCTAGGCTCCCCTTAATTATTTTTTTTAAGACTAAATAATTTTCTTTTTGATAAAAAACGTATTTAATTTTTTTTATTATTTTTCTATAGACTAATATTAAAGTCTTATAGAAAAATAGTTCATCCGTGAAATAAAAAATTTGAATAGAATAGTACCTACTATGGGAATTCGACTAGTATCTGGTTGAAAAAAATTAGTTCACCAGAATCATTAAAACAATAACATGAACAAATATTTTTCTACAATATTAACCCAAAACAACTACTTTTTTTTAATCCATATTATTTTTTTATAATTTCCACAACTTGTACATCCTAAATTAGATTGATGCATGGTCAAATCCATTATGTTTGAAATGAATCTATCTACTTAATTTAAATAAAATTATTTTTATTGACTCATAAAATTCATATGATTCACTATGATACCAATTTATGGTACTGGGGTGTGCATGGGAAGTTAGTGGGTTGGGGATTTAAAATTTTCATCATTGGAGTGATGAAACCTTGTTGTCTTTGATGATCTGATACCTGAAAGAGGTTTTAGGATATTACATGAATTTATTAGGCACAAAATTTAAAAGAATTTTTACATCATTTAAATAGGTGGAATGTTCGTCTACAACTTGTCACTGACAATTTTTGCTCAAAGGATTCAAGATCAAACACCTCTAGATCATCCACACATGATTCAAGAGTCTAAATAGATACTGATCATCAAATTTTGGGTTCTAGTGCAGAGCTATGATTATTACTTTGACGTCCCAACAATCACCGCGACTCCCTTCCTTTGATCCGTAAAGGTGTTCTTGGATCGAGTGCTTGGGAGGAGTATTCATATATCTAAGATGCGAGAAGAGAGAGAATATCTCAATCCATTGTAATGAATAGTCAATGAAATCATATCCCTTCTATGCTTATATAGTGGATGTTAAAATACTCATAAAGGGTCCCCTAACCCTCATATACCCAATGCCTGCTATATAAGCTATAAATGGTTCATTATGAAAAAATAATTGCAACATAATTTCATTTATATTTTCAATACATACTTTTAATATATAATAAATATATTACATGATGAAACCAAGACATTAACTTGACTTTTAATTCCTGAAATATTAAACTAACCTTGAATATTAATATAAAATCCATTCATATAATATTTTTCCATGCCTTTACTTAATAACTCGTGAATAATTTTAATAAATAAATTAAACTCTAATTATTGAATACATTAATAATAATGAATTTATTTATTTATTGGTGATCATTAATACTTATAAAAATCTCATACCCAGTAGTGGGCCCCAATATGTTGTATGCACCTATTCATCAGAATTGGGAAGACTCTTGAACATGCTATTGTGTGTGACACTCTAGGTCCATATCTCAATAAAAATGAATATCATTCACAAACTAGGAGTAGAGTTCAATAACCCATCAGGATCCATAAAGAGATAAGGAATAATAAGAGTAACAAAAATCATCCTACGAACACACACTATGTAATATAATCTCTTTGTATCATGATATCTCATAAAGAAGGATGAACGACTTGTGTCACCATCCATTCTTGCTTTATTATTTGTTGAACTTACTGGATGGACTCACCTACATCTACCATGGCCATGGATTTAGTTAATGTACTACCATCCTAATCAACTGTGACTAAGATATATCTTCCTATCAGAAGCATCAAATTATTTCTTAATTATTCAATCAACATAATACCACCAATTACTCACCCAATGAAAGTTATCTCACTATGAATTAAATGCCATAGTTTTTTCTTTGAATCAAAGTACATGATAAAATGGTACAAATTAATAATAATCTCAATTTAGGAGACCATTACACGTTCCCACAGATAGGAACTACCAATGACACACAAAATATGTGGTGTTCCTATTGGTGGATTTGTCCTCATGATATCACCTACAAGAGATCACCAAGTGAAAAATTCATGAGAAGAAGTCTCAATGATTATAAGTGTAATGCCCCGACCCCAGCTACCCGGAGTCGGTGCATTACTTCATAACATTGGCATGATCACAAAAGATCAAGTCTCGAAAGACCGATTAGTTTAGTATCCTTGGAAACACTAGATACATTCATAAATGTTACATTACATCATAAAGTAAAAATCTACAATAAAAAAGTCTCCATAGTCCACACTCAAATCCTCTTCGGACTATCCCTGCAGGTCATTCATAAAATACTTCTTCACATCCTGGAAAACATTAAAACATTGAAAGGGGTGAGATCAGATGCTCAGTAAGGATAACAATATTGCAGAAGCTTTCATAAATAAACATTAACATTTAAGGCAATGTATAACTAGAACAAAAGCCTTTTAAACATGAACTTCAACATAATATGGAAAAAGTAAAATGAGATAATTCCATTTACTTATTCACATGGATATTCTACTGGTCGAATAATCACATGCAATATCAATAACCACTTTCATAATGATGGAATGAATAATGCCAGACTATCATAACCACGTAGCCAAGGCCTCGTGCCAAGACCACAAATAAGATTTTTTCAAGGCCTCGTGCCAAGACACTAGTTTATCTCATGAGACCTACCGATGCATCGAGGAGCTATAGCGGGCTCCACCCGTCACTTATTAAGTCCAATGCATTCCTCATATGAACAAGTTTAAACATATCATAAACCATAACATAATCACATAAAATATGCATAAAGGAAACATAACATTTCCACATTTCAATCACAAGATATCAATACAACACATTGATATAATAAAAACTCTTTCAAAACCATTTTCAATATCAAAATAAAAGAAAATTAAAACATGGAATTTATTTTTCATTTTAAAAAAGTTATGGCTTGTAGAGGAAGCTGAAACCCAAATAATGGCCATGGCGGCGGAGAAGTCATTGTCGCCGCATACGTACGACAAGAAAAACAATCCTTTTTGTCGTTTAGTAAAACACTTCGTATAAAAAGATTCCTTTTGAATAAACGTAAAAGTCAAAGGGGTTTATACACCGTATAAAGGAAAGTTGTGTATAAAACCAAATATGCCTCAATGAAAGGAGATTGAGACAAAGTCCCTCACAAAGATCATTTTTTTTTAAAATAAAATAGATCTATTATGTGTATTCACTATAATTACACATAAATAAAGTACAAATAAAAGATAGGACATAATAATATCATGACATAATTTGAAAGTAGGATATTAACCCAAAGAATAGAAATTGGGTTAAGAAGTTCCCTTACCTCGTGTCCGACTTGACTCAACCGTTCTTTAACCTCATGAATAATAAACTAGAGTTAATATCTACCTTATTAAGAACCATTTTCAATTTCATTATCCTTTTTATATCACTTATTACAATGTTATGAACATTATGTAATTATTTAAGTTAATAACGGTCGTTTTGTCGATCTTTGGTACTTGAGTCAACAATAAACTTCTTATAATTACAAGTTGTTCATGTGGTGAAATATACATTATATCCAGAATTATATTCATGATGTAGATATCATATATATCATATATATCCAGTATATACATTCATTTATAATATTACGTAACATTTAGAGGTAAGAAATGAAATGCACCGTTCATGGAGATGGTAAGCCGTACGTACGCATGAACGCTACTTTCATTTCTATTTCGTATTTAATGGAATGAAATCATGATGATATAAATATATAATATAATTCCAGTATAATATAGCATATAATACCATTTACTCCATCCTTTATACATCCCACATATGGTATTAACGATTCAAATCACTTTGAGGGGGCGGTAGTCCGCACTTCCTAAAATGAAAATATCGCGTTTACCCATAATGGAAACCATAAAGTATACCATAAATGAAAAATAAAAAATCATAAGAAAAAAAAACATAATATATATCATATATAAAAATAGTGTCATCATAATGGCCACCATTAGAGGTTTTATATGAGTGTTGAACAATCATCGTTTTGTGAGGCAAAAATTCGCCATCCACAGAAACAGTATGTTCTTTAACCATTAGATGTAGGTGTGTGTAAGTGTAGCTCGAATACTTCTTATAAAAACATCATAATATATTGAGGATACTGGTGTTGTTACAAAATAAATTAATAAAAAGAGTTTATGGGGTTGGAGAAGCAAAATAAAACAAAATAACATAAGAGAAGACATTACCTTAAAATCGGGTAACTCTTTTGATTTGAGCCAAAGGCTTCCTTGGGAAGAATTCTTCCCAAAGTGAGGCTTATAAGAGTAAGGGAGGGAAGTTGGGAGAGTAATTGGGAAGAGGTTGGCCGAGCCAAAAGGCTTTTAAAGTGTGAGTAAGGTGGTAGAGGTGGGGTCCTTTTATAAGTGGAGAGGAGGGGCACTCTTGGAAAGTAAAGAAAAGTCACTTTATTATAAAATGAGTTTCAGATTTTAGAGGTCCCACACTTATATAATTCGAGGATAAGGTGATAAGGGTTCGAAATCAACTCATCCAATAGGTTTTTGACAAGTGTAAGCCTTGTAGTTTACATTATCTTTTTATTTTATTTAAATCATTAAATAATGAGGTCATCGCTGCATCATCATGATGTCATAAATAATTTAATTTATTTAATGTCTAAAAATTATAAAAAAAATACTATGATGTAGGAAATCTTTTTATATTTCCAATGACTATTTATAGTCAAAAAGATGACTTGTATAAACCCATGTAAAAATTGTTTTAGTAAAACATCTCATGTTTGTGTCATTTTTTTACTTTAACATTAAATAAAAGGTATTTATGTCATTTTCCAACTAAAGTGGCTCCATTTGGTCCCCAAGTTGACCCATGGATTGTCTCGGTCGGCCATGGAACATAAAATGAGGGTAGGACATGTGTCAAGCTCATCTCATATTATTAAAACATTATTTTTACCTTAAACTACACTAATTACCTCTAATCGTGATTAAGAACTTAAAAGTTACTATTCACCAAAAAATTATTTTAATCTCATTGAACCACATTTTACTTCTTAATGACAACCATTTATGTCGGATTTTTTAAAATCAAATCACAGAAGTGGTAATATTTCATTTAAAAGAAAAATCAGTTTTTTAACTACCACTTAGTGGTTTCACTATTCATAAAAAATTGAAGTTTTTCAGAACAATTCCAAAACATCACCCTAAGCTATATTTTATATTACGATTTCAAAAATGATTTCTATTTTACAAAATTCCAAACATATAAGTTGCATTAATTAATTTTATAATTAATTCCCACTCTCACAACAAATAGCGTGTTTTTAAGAAACAATATATATCAAAAGATTGGCAATTGTTTATGTCCAATTTCAATGTTAAATTAATTCTAATGACCACCATTGGATAAAATGGTAAAAATATATTATAATTATACTTTAAAACCACTAAATAGTATAATTTATCACTATAAATTATTTTGATTAAAAAAGTTGTTTTAAGTATTTTTCACTATTCATAAAAAATTGGAAGTTCTCAGAAAATTACAAAAAATCCAACATTGGATAATTTAGATATTACGAATACAAAAATGAATTCCATTTTGAAATATAAAATTTCTATAATTTTAAAAAGTGGTTATTAATATTCATAACGACTACTTTGATTAGTCTTGGTGTGTTAAAACTCGAACTTGCGTACAATGCAAGCTATTGCATTATTGAAAGAGAGGCGTATCGTGGAAGATCGGGGTGTTACATTCTCCCCTCCTTCAATAAATTGCGTCCTCGCAATTTGAAAATTTTCTTTAAAAATAAAAGGTTGAAAATAGAAAATACCTTTGTGGAAAACCCACATCGGAAATAAGGTTAATAAAATTTAGCCTTAATAAGAGGGAAAGGGAAATGAAAAAGTTACCACCCAATAATTATCTCGATTAGGAGAACATTGGTGGCAATTAGAGACATATAATTGGAGGAAAAACGTAAATATTTGTAGGGAGTGATTGAGGTCATCAATCACAAACAAGTTTCAAATTGAGGGCCTCAGAGCCTTCAATACATGTTGATTTAAAATATCATCAGTTCAACAAGACATAAGGTATTAGGGTAACACATTTTTTTGTTTTAATATCCCTTTAATAAAGTCTAAGAATTAATTTATTCATAGAATAAGATATAGGTATATATATATATATATTTATGCTTGACAAGTACAGTTTCAACCTTCTACTAATTTCTACCACAAACTCATCTGTCACTCAAAAAGATAATAGAACTCAAAAATAATATATTTATCCTAATTGTATAAGGTTCAAAATATTAACACATACCATTTTGATTTTTTAATAACTAGGGACTTCCTATAGGCTAGTGGTAGGTAATAAAGGCATGTCGCACTATGGTTGTGGGTTCGATTCCTGCAGCTTTGTCCGACGCGATGGGTTATGCCCTACCCTGCAGGTTGTCCTTTTCCTAAAACTATAGTATTATAATATTCCAAAAATAATCTTCATAAATGTTTTAACCTTAAACAATACTATCTAAAGTTCAACTTAATCCATTCGAACCTTTATAGTTATCCAAAATACCTCTATTCAGACTTTCTCTAAAAGGTCTCTAAATTCCAAAATCAATTGTAACATCAGATTCCCCAAACAAAGTAATGTTTCTCTTATTGTCACATACTAAAAATATGATTTCCTTCATCATATTAAAACCTTAATGATAACAACAAGTACTGCAGTACAATCCTTATATATATATCACATTATTCTAATAACCGGAATATAATCCATGAGTCCAAAAGAACCAATACATTAATTATTCCGCTTCAACTGTAGTCACAACATAAGATTGGCCTTGATCCCTTGGCCTTTTTTGAGGTAAGTTTTCCTGACGCTTAGGACATTCATTTGCATAATGACCCATTTCACTACAATTGTAGCATTCAACATTGATAACCTCTTTCTTTCCCTTGCAATCACGAGCCTGGTGACCTTTTTCTCCACATTTATAACAAACTCCCATTCATTTTAGGCAAGTACCAGGGTGATTCTTCCCACAATTATCACATACTGGAAAATCCTTCTTTCCCTTTTTCCTTTTATCTATCTCTTGTTCCACCATTCTCTTCTTCTCTTGCTTTACTTTATTGTCATAAGATTTAGAGAATTCCTTTTCTGTCTTGATAGCACATGAGAAAATATCTTCATACGATGAGAATTATTGTGATAATAAAGCTCAACGGAGAAATGGTTTTAACCCATAAAAGAAACGATCAATCTTGCTTCTGGGGTTACATATATAATCTGCAGCATGCCTCGCTAACCTTGTAAAGTTAGCCTCATACTTTGCAACATTCTCATCCTCCTTCTGTCTCAGACTCAGAAATTTCCTTTCCATATCTGCTTGATGGTCATGTGGAAAGTATTTTTCTAAGAAAAGATCTTTGAAATATCTCCATTCCATACTTGATACTTCTTCATCTTCCTTTTTATTTTGAATCAATGACCACCATTGATCGACATCTCCAGTGAGGCGGTAAACTGCCATGATAACCTTCTCCCTTTCGCTACTCCCCAAGGCATGGAATATTTTCTCTAAGGAGTTTATCCATTGCTCAGCTACTAATGGATTTTTACCCCCATTAAATGTTGGCGGTTGTTGCCTCATGAAGTGGTCTAACATTGATCCTCCACGTTGTGGATCAGGGTGCTCCATACGAGTAAGGTTATTATTCATAACCTGAGTGAGTTGTCCTAGTATGGTAATAAGTTGATCAACACCAGTAGTATGTCCAAATCCACAATAATTATCTTGAGTAGGAGGGCAATAACTACATGGAGTGCGTGCATTGATTCGGTTTCCATTCCTTCCACTAGGCACCATTTCTAAACAATGGCATAAACTATATTAGTTTATGAATTAAAATACATAATTCCATACTTGTAAAACACTTAACACTAATTGAACTTTTTATGGATATAATCCATAATCATGAAAAAAGTTTTCTTTGAGGAAGTATATACTCATAACCCTTAATAGTGGTTTGTAAAGAAAATGAGAATTATCCTAATCATATCCCCCGAGAGTGTCGTAACCAAGAGTGCAGCAAGGCCCGTTGTCGTGCACGAGTTCCCGTTCGAGTCTAGCTCAAAGCGGTGTTTTCGGGTTTTACCCCTAGGTACATCTGTGCCAGAGCCGCCTCTACGTGCTCGTATCCAGACATGGATGTATTGCTCGGAAAACTAACAACATCTCTATAATACCAAAATTCTAGGAAGTTCTTCTATACTAATCCTCAAAGTCTATCTTTGGGCTATGTGCTCTAATCAGAGTTTATCTAAATCTAGCTTCCAAGGTTAGTACTAAACTGCCTCTGATACCAACTATAACGCCCCGACCCCAGCTACCCAGAGTCGGTGCATTACTTCGTAACATTGGCATGATCACAAAAGATCAAGTCTCGAAAGACCGATTAGTTTAGTAGCCTTGGAAACACTAGATACATTCATAAATGTTACATTACATCATAAAGTTAAAATCTACAATAAAAAAGTCTCCATAGTCCACACTCATATCCTCTTCTGACTATCCCTACAGGTCATTCATAAAATACTTCTTCACATCCTGGAAAATATTAAAACATTGAAAGGGGTGATCTCAGATGCTCAGTAAGGATAACAATATTGCGGAAGCTTTCATAAATAAACATTAACATTTAAGGCAATGTATAACTAGAAAAAAAGCCTTTTAAACATGAACTTCAACATAATATGGCAAAAGTAAAATGAGATAATTCCATTTACTTATTCACATGGATATTCTACTGGTCGAATAATCACATGCAATATCAATAACCACTTTCATAATGATGGAATGCATAATGCCAGACTATCATAACCACGTAGCCAAGACCTCATGCCAAGACCACAAATAAGATTTTGTCAAGGCCTCGTGCCAAGACACTAGTTTGTCTCATGAGACCTACCGATGCATCGAGGAGCTATAGCAGGCTCCACCAGTCACTTATTAAGTCCAATACATTCCTCATATGAACAGGTTTAAACATATCATAAACCATAACATAATCACATAAAATATGCATAAAGGAAACATAACATTTCCACATTTCAATCACAAGATATCAATACAACACATTGATATAATAAAAACTCTTTCAAAACTATTTTCAATACCAAAATAAAAGAAAATTAAAACATGGAATTTATTTTTCATTTTAAAAAAGTTATGGCTTGTAGAGGAAGCCGAAACCCAAATAATGGCCATGGCGGCGGAGAAGTCGTTGTCGCCGCATACGTACGACAAGAAAAACAATCCTTTTTGTCATTTAGTAAAACACTTCATATAAAAAGATTCCTTTTGAATAAACATAAAAGTCAAAGGGGTTTATACACCGTATAAAGGAAAGTTGTGTATAAAACCAAATATGCCTCAATGAAAGGAGATTGAGACAAAGTCCCTCACAAAGATCATTTTTTTTAAAAATAAAATAGATCTATTATGTGTATTCACTATAATTACACATAAATAAAGTACAAATAAAAGATAGGACATAATAATATCATGACATAATTTGAAAGTAGGATATTAACCCAAAGAATAGAAATTGGGTTAAGAAGTTCCCTTACCTCGTGTCCGACTTGACTCAACCGTTCTTTAACCTCATGAATAATAAACTAGAGTTAATATCTACCTTATTAAGAACCATTTTCAATTTCATTATCCTTTTTATATCACTTATTACAATTTTATGAACATTATGTAATTATTTAAGTTAATAACGGTCGTTTTGTCGATCTTTGGTACTTGAGTCAACAATAAACTTCTTATAATTACAAGTTGTTCATGTGGTGAAATATCCATTATATCCAGAATTATATTCATGATGTAGATATCATATATATCATATATATCCAGTATATACATTCATTTATAATATTACGTAACATTTAGAGGTAAGAAATGAAATGCACCGTTCATGGAGACGGTAAGCCGTACGTACGCATGAACGCTACTTTCATTTCTATTTTGTATTTAATGGAATGAAATCATGATGATATAAATATATAATATAATTCAAGTATAATATAGCATATAATACCATTTACTCCATCCTTTATACATCCCACATATGGTATTAACGATTCAAATCACTTTGAGGGGGCGGTAGTCCGCACTTCCTAAAATGAAAATATCGCATTTACCCATAATGGAAACCATAAAGTATACCATAAATGAAAAATAAAAAATCATAAGAAAAAAAAACATAATATATATCATATATAAAAATAGTGTCATCATAATGGCCACCATTAGAGGTTTTATATGAGTGTTGAACAATCATCGTTTCGTGAGGCAAAAATTCGCCATCCACAGAAACAGTATGTTCTTTAACCATTAGATGTAGGTGTGTGTAAGTGTAGCTCGAATACTTCTTATAAAAACATCATAATATATTGAGGATACTGGTGTTGTTACAAAAGAAATGAATAAAAAGAGTTTATGGGGTTGGAGAAGCAAAATAAAACAAAATAACATAAGAGAAGACATTACCTTAAAATCGGGTAACTATTTTGATTTGAGCCAAAGGCTTCCTTGGGAAGAATTCTGCCCAAAGTGAGGATTATAAGAGTAAGGGAGGGAATTTGGGAGAGTAATTGGGAAGAGGTTTGCCGAGCCAAAAGGCTTTTAAAGTGTGAGTAAGGTGGTAGAGGTGGGGTCCTTTTATAAGTGGAGAGGAGGGGCACTCTTGGAAAGTAAAGAAAAGTCACTTTATTATAAAATGAGTTTCAAATTTTAGAGGTCCCACACTTATATAATTCGAGGCTAAGGTGATAAGGGTTCGAAATCAACTCATCCAATAGGTTTTTGACAAGTGTAAGCCTTGTAGTTTACATTATCTTTTTATTTTATTTAAATCATTAAATAATGAGGTCATCGCTGCATCATCATGATGTCATAAATAATTTAATTTATTTAATGTCTAAAAATTATAAAAAAAATACTATGATGTAGGAAATATTTTTATATTTCCAATGACTATTTATAGTCAAAAAGATGACTTGTATAACCCCATGTAAAAATTGTTTTAGTAAAACATCTCATGTTTGTGTCATTTTTTTACTTTAACATTAAATAAAAGGTATTTATGTCATTTTCCAACTAAAGTGGCTCCATTTGGTCCCCAAGTTGACCCATGGATTGTATCGGTCGGCCATGGAACATAAAATGAGGGTAGGACATGTGTCAAGCTCATCTCATATTATTAAAACATTATTTTTACCTTAAACTACACTAATTACCTCTAATCGTGATTAAGAACTTAAAAGTTACTATTCACCAAAAAATTATTTTAATCTCATTGAACCACATTTTACTTCTTAATTACAACCATTTATGTCGGATTTTTGAAAATCAAATCACAGAAGTGGTAATATTTCATTTAAAAGAAAAATCAGTTTTTTAACTACCACTTAGTGGTTTCACTATTCATAAAAAATTGAAGTTTTTCAGAACAATTCCAGAATTTCACCCTAAGCTATATTTTATATTACGATTTCAAAAATGATGTCTATTTTAAAAAATTCCAAACATATAAGTTGCATTAATTAATTTTATAATTAATTCCCACTCTCACAACAAATAGCGTGTTTTTAAGAAACAATATATATCAAAAGATTGGCAATTGTTTATGTCCAATTTCAATGTTAAATTAATTATAATGACCACCATTGGATAAAATGGTAAAAATATATTATAATTATACTTTAAAACCACTAAATAGTATAATTTATCACTATAAATTATTTTGATTAAAAAAGTTGTTTTAAGTATTTTTCACTATTCATAAAAAATTGGAAGTTCTCAGAAAATTACAAAAAAACCAACATTGGATAATTTCGATATTACGAATACAAAAATGAATTCCATTTTGAAATATAAAATTTCTATAATTTTAAAAAGTGGGTATTAATATTCATAACGACTACTTTGATTAGTCTTGGTGTGTTAAAACTCGAACTTGCGTACAATGCAAGCTATTGCATTATTGAAAGAGAGGCGTATCGTGGAAGATCGGGGTGTTACATTCTCCCCTCCTTCAATAAATTGCGTCCTCGCAATTTGAAAATTTTCTTTGAAAATAAAAGGTTGAAAATAGAAAATACCTTTGTGGAAAACCCACATCGGAAATAAGGTTAATAAAATTTAGTCTTAATAAGAGGGAAAGGGAAATGAAAAAGTTACCACCCAATAATTATCTCGATTAGGAGAACATTGGTGGAAATTAGAGACATATAATTGGAGGAAAAACATAAATATTTGTAGGGAGTGATTGAGGTCATCAATCACAAACAAGTTTCAAATTGAGGGCCTCAGAGCCTTCAATACATGTTGATTTAAAATATCATCAGTTCAACAAGACATAAGGTATTAGGGTAACACATTTTTTTGTTTTAATATCCCTTTAATAAAGTCTAAGAATTAATTTATTCATAGAATAAGATATAGGTATATATATATATATTTATGCTTGACAAGTACAGTTTCAACCTTCTACTAATTTCTACCACAAACTCATCTGTCACTCAAAAAGATAATAGAACTCAAAAATAATATATTTATCCTAATTGTATAAGGTTCCAAATATTAACACATACCATTTTGATTTTGTAATAACTAGGGACTTCCTATAGGCTAGTGGTAGGTAATAAAGGCATGTCGCACTATGGTTGTGGGTTCGATTCCTGCAGCTTTGTCCGACGCGATGGGTTATGCCCCACCCTGCAGGTTGTCCTTTTCCTAAAACTATAGTATTATAATATTCCAAAAATAATCTTCATAAATGTTTTAACCTTAAACAATACTATCTAAAGTTCAACTTAATCCATTCCAACCTTTATAGTTATCCAAAATACCTCTGTTCAGACTTTCTCTAAAAGGTCTCTAAATTCCAAAATCAATTGTAACATCAGATTCCCCAAACAAAGTAATGTTTCTCTTATTGTCACATACTAAAAATATGATTTCCTTCATCATATTAAAACCTTAATGATAACAACAAGTACTGCAGTACAATCCTTATATATATATCACATTATTCTAATAACCGGAATATAATCCATGAGTCCAAAAGAACCAATACATTAATTATTCCGCTTCAACTGTAGTCACAACATAAGATTGGCCTTGATCCCTTGGCCTTTTTTGAGGTAAGTTTTCCTGACGCTTAGGACATTCATTTGCATAATGACCCATTTCACTACAATTGTAGCATTCAACATTGATAGCCTCTTTCTTTCCCTTGCAATCACGAGCCTGGTGACCTTTTTCTCCACATTTATAACAAACTCCCATTCATTTTAGGCAAGTACCAGGGTGATTCTTCCCACAATTATCACATACTGGAGAATCCTTCTTTCCCTTTTTCCTTTTATCTATCTCTTGTTCCACCATTCTCTTCTTCTCTTGCTTTACTTTATTGTCATAAGATTTAGAGAATTCCTTTTCTGTCTTGATAGCACACGAGACAATATCTTCATACGATGAGAATTATTGTGATAATAAAGCTCAACAGAGAAATGGTTTTAACCCATAAAAGAAACGATCAATCTTGCTTCTGGGGTTACATATATAATCTGCAGCATGGCTCGCTAACCTTGTAAAGTTAGCGTCATACTTTGCAACATTCTCATCCTCCTTCTGTCTCAGACTCAGAAATTTCCTTTCCATATCTGCTTGATGGTCATGTGGAAAGTATTTTTCTAAGAAAAGATCTTTGAAATATCTCCATTCCATACTTGATACTTCTTCATCTTCCTTTTTATTTTGAATCAATGACCACCATTGATCGGCATCTCCAGTGAGGCGGTAAACTGCCACGATAACCTTCTCCCTTTCGCTACTCCCCAAGGCATGGAATATTTTCTCTAAGGAGTTTATCCATTGCTCAGCTACTAATGGATTTTTACCCCCATTAAATGTTGGCGGTTGTTGCCTCATGAAGTGGTCTAACATTGATCCTCCACGTTGTGGATCAGGGTGCTCCATACGAGTAAGGTTATTATTCATAACCTGAGTGAGTTGTCCTAGTATGGTAATAAGTTGATCAACACCAGTAGTATGTCCAAATCCATAATAATTATCTTGAGTGGGAGGGCAATAACTACATGAAGTGCGTGCATTGATTCGGTTTCCATTCCTTCCACTAGGCACCATTTCTAAACAATGGCATAAACTAGATTAGTTTATGAATTAAAATACATAATTCCATACTTGTAAAACACTTAACACTAATTGAACTTTTTATTGATATAATCCATAATCATAAAAAAAGTTTTCTTTGAGGAAGTATATACTCATAACCCTTAATAGTGGTTTGTAAAGAAAATGAGAATTATCCTAATCATATCCCCCGGGAGTGTCGTAACCAAGAGTGCAGCAAGGCCCGTTGTCGTGCACCAGTTCCCGTTCGAGTCTAGCTCAAAGCGGTGTTTTCGGGTTTTACCCCTAGGTACATCTGTGCCAGAGCCGCCTCTACGTGCTCGTATCCAGACATGGATGTATTGCTCGGAATACTAACAACATCTCTATAATACCAAAATTCTAGGAAGTACTTCTATACTAATCCTCAAAGTCTATCTTTGGGCTATGTGCTCTAATCAGAGTTTATCTAAATCTAGCTTCCAAGGTTAGTACTAAACTGCCTCTGATACCAACTATAACGCCCCGACCCCAGCTACCCGGAGTCGGTGCATTACTTCGTAACATTGGAATGATCAAAAAAGATCAAGTCTCGAAAGACCGATTAGTTTAGTAGCCTTGGAAACACTAGATACATTCATAAATGTTACATTACATCATAAAGTAAAAATCTACAATAAAAAAGTCTCCATAGTCCACACTCATATCCTCTTCCGACTATCCCTACAGGTCATTCATAAAATACTTCTTCACATCCTGGAAAATATTAAAACATTGAAAGGGGTGATCTCAGATGCTCAGTAAGGATAACAATATTGCGGAAGCTTTCATAAATAAACATTAACATTTAAGGCAATGTATAACTAGAAAAAAAGCCTTTTAAACATGAACTTCAACATAATATGGCAAAATTAAAATGAGATAATTCCATTTACTTATTCACATGGATATTCTACTGGTCGAATAATCACATGCAATATCAATAACCACTTTCATAATGATGGAATGCATAATGCCAGACTATCATAACCACGTAGCCAAGACCTCCTGCCAAGACCACAAATAAGATTTTGTCAAGGCCTCGTGCCAAGACACTAGTTTGTCTCATGAGACCTACCGATGCATCGAGGAGCTATAGCAGGCTCCACCAGTCACTTATTAAGTCCAATACATTCCTCATATGAACAGGTTTAAACATATCATAAACCATAACATAATCACATAAAATATGCATAAAGGAAACATAACATTTCCACATTTCAATCACAAGATATCAATACAACACATTGATATAATAAAAACTCTTTCAAAACTATTTTCAATACCAAAATAAAAGAAAATTAAAACATGGAATTTATTTTTCATTTTAAAAAAGTTATGGCTTGTAGAGGAAGCCGAAACCCAAATAATGGCCATGGCGGCGGAGAAGTCGTTGTCGCCGCATACGTACGACAAGAAAAACAATCCTTTTTGTCATTTAGTAAAACACTTCATATAAAAATATTCCTTTTGAATAAACATAAAAGTCAAAGGGGTTTATACACCGTATAAAGGAAAGTTGTGTATAAAACCAAATATGCCTCAATGAAAGGAGATTGAGACAAAGTCCCTCACAAAGATCATTTTTTTTAAAAATAAAATAGATCTATTATGTGTATTCACTATAATTACACATAAATAAAGTACAAATAAAAGATAGGACATAATAATATCATGACATAATTTGAAAGTAGGATATTAACCTAAAGAATAGAAATTGGGTTAAGAAGTTCCCTTACCTCGTGTCCGACTTGACTCAACCGTTCTTTAACCTCATGAATAATAAACTAGAGTTAATATCTACCTTATTAAGAACCATTTTCAATTTCATTATCCTTTTTATATCACTTATTACAATGTTATGAACATTATGTAATTATTTAAGTTAATAACAGTCGTTTTGTCGATCTTTGGTACTTGAGTCAACAATAAACTTCTTATAATTACAAGTTGTTCATGTGGTGAAATATCCATTATATCCAGAATTATATTCATGATGTAGATATCATATATATCATATATATCCAGTATATACATTCATTTATAATATTACGTAACATTTAGAGGTAAGAAATGAAATGCACCGTTCATGGAGACGGTAAGCCGTACGTACGCATGAACGCTACTTTCATTTCTATTTCGTATTTAATGGAATGAAATCATGATGATATAAATATATAATATAATTCCAGTATAATATAGCATATAATACCATTTACTCCATCCTTTATACATCCCACATATGGTATTAACGATTCAAATCACTTTGAGGGGGCGGTAGTCCGCACTTCCTAAAATGAAAATATCACGTTTACCCATAATGGAAACCATAAAGTATACCATAAATGAAAAATAAAAAATCATAAGAAAAAAAAACATAATATATATCATATATAAAAATAGTGTCATCATAATGGCCACCATTAGAGGTTTTATATGAGTGTTGAACAATCATCGTTTCGTGAGGCAAAAATTCGCCATCCACAGAAACAGTATGTTCTTTAACCATTAGATGTAGGTGTGTGTAAGTGTAGCTCGAATACTTCTTATAAAAACATCATAATATATTGAGGATACTGGTGTTGTTACAAAAGAAATTAATAAAAAGAGTTTATGGGGTTGGAGAAGCAAAATAAAACAAAATAACACAAGAGAAGACATTACCTTAAAATCGGGTAACTCTTTTGATTTGAGCCAAAGGCTTCCTTGGGAAGAATTATTCCCAAAGTGAGGCTTATAAGAGTAAGGGAGGGAAGTTGGGAGAGTAATTGGGAAGAGGTTGGCCGAGCCAAAAGGCTTTTAAAGTGTGAGTAAGGTGGTAGAGGTGGGGTCCTTTTATAAGTGGAGAGGAGGGGCACTCTTGGAAAGTAAAGAAAAGTCACTTTATTATAAAATGAGTTTCAGATTTTAGAGGTCCCACACTTATATAATTCGAGGATAAGGTGATAAGGGTTCGAAATCAACTCATCCAATAGGTTTTTGACAAGTGTAAGCCTTGTAGTTTACATTATCTTTTTATTTTATTTAAATCATTAAATAATGAGGTCATCGCTGCATCATCATGATGTCATAAATAATTTAATTTATTTAATGTCTAAAAATTATAAAAAAAATACTATGATGTAGGAAATCTTTTTATATTTCCAATGACTATTTATAGTCGAAAAGATGACTTGTATAACCCCATGTAAAAATTGTTTTAGTAAAACATCTCATGTTTGTGTCATTTTTTTACTTTAACATTAAATAAAAGGTATTTATGTCATTTTCCAACTAAAGTGGCTCCATTTGGTCCCCAAGTTGACCCATGGATTGTCTCGGTCGGCCATGGAACATAAAATGAGGGTAGGACATGTGTCAAGCTCATCTCATATTATTAAAACATTATTTTTACCTTAAACTACACTAATTACCTCTAATCGTGATTAAGAACTTAAAAGTTACTATTCACCAAAAAATTATTTTAATCTCATTGAACCACATTTTACTTCTTAATGACAACCATTTATGTCGGATTTTTGAAAATCAAATCACAGAAGTGGTAATATTTCATTTAAAAGAAAAATCAGTTTTTTAACTACCACTTAGTGGTTTCACTATTCATAAAAAATTGAAGTTTTTCAGAACAATTCCAAAATTTCACCCTAAGCTATATTTTATATTACGATTTCAAAAATGATGTCTATTTTAAAAAATTCCAAACATATAAGTTGCATTAATTAATTTTATAATTAATTCCCACTCTCACAACAAATAGCGTGTTTTTAAGAAACAATATATATCAAAAGATTGGCAATTGTTTATGTCCAATTTCAATGTTAAATTAATTCTAATGACCACCATTGGATAAAATGGTAAAAATATATTATAATTATACTTTAAAACCACTAAATAGTATAATTTATCACTATAAATTATTTTGATTAAAAAAGTTGTTTTAAGTATTTTTCACTATTCATAAAAAATTGGAAGTTCTCAGAAAATTACAAAAAATCCAACATTGGATAATTTCGATATTACGAATACAAAAATGAATTCCATTTTGAAATATAAAATTTCTATAATTTTAAAAAGTGGGTATTAATATTCATAACGACTACTTTGATTAGTCTTGGTGTGTTAAAACTCGAACTTGCGTACAATGCAAGCTATTGCATTATTGAAAGAGAGGCGTATCGTGGAAGATCGTGGTGTTACATTCTCCCCTCCTTCAATAAATTGCGTCCTCGCAATTTTAAAATTTTCTTTGAAAATAAAAGGTTGAAAATAGAAAATACCTTTGTAGAAAACCCACATCGGAAATAAGGTTAATAAAATTTAGCCTTAATAAGAGGGAAAGGGAAATGAAAAAGTTACCACCCAATAATTATCTCGATTAGGAGAACATTGGTGGAAATTAGAGACATATAATTGGAGGAAAAACGTAAATATTTGTAGGGAGTGATTGAGGTCATCAATCACAAACAAGTTTCAAATTGAGGGCCTCAGAGCCTTCAATACATGTTGATTTAAAATATCATCAGTTCAACAAGACATAAGGTATTAGGGTAACACATTTTTTTGTTTTAATATCCCTTTAATAAAGTCTAAGAATTAATTTATTCATAGAATAAGATATAGGTATATATATATATATTTATGCTTGACAAGTACAGTTTCAACCTTCTACTAATTTCTACCACAAACTCATCTGTCACTCAAAAAGATAATAGAACTCAAAAATAATATATTTATCCTAATTGTATAAGGTTCCAAATATTAACACATACCATTTTGATTTTGTAATAACTAGGGACTTACTATAGGCTAGTGGTAGGTAATAAAGGCATGTCGCACTATGGTTGTGGGTTCGATTCCTGCAGCTTTGTCCGACGCGATGGGTTATGCCCCACCCTGCAGGTTGTCCTTTTCCTAAAACTATAGTATTATAATATTCCAAAAATAATCTTCATAAATGTTTTAACCTTAAACAATACTATCTAAAGTTCAACTTAATCCATTCCAACCTTTATAGTTATCCAAAATACCTCTGTTCAGACTTTCTCTAAAAGGTCTCTAAATTCCAAAATCAATTGTAACATCAGATTCCCCAAACAAAGTAATGTTTCTCTTATTGTCACATACTAAAAATATGATTTCCTTCATCATATTAAAACCTTAATGATAACAACAAGTACTGCAGTACAATCCTTATATATATATCACATTATTCTAATAACCGGAATATAATCCATGAGTCCAAAAGAACCAATACATTAATTATTCCGCTTCAACTGTAGTCACAACATAAGATTGGCCTTGATCCCTTGGCCTTTTTTGAGGTAAGTTTTCCTGACGCTTAGGACATTCATTTGCATAATGACCCATTTCACTACAATTGTAGCATTCAACATTGATAGCCTCTTTCTTTCCCTTGCAATCACGAGCCTGGTGACCTTTTTCTCCACATTTATAACAAACTCCCATTCATTTTAGGCAAGTACCAGGGTGATTCTTCCCACAATTATCACATACTGGAGAATCCTTCTTTCCCTTTTTCCTTTTATCTATCTCTTGTTCCACCATTCTCTTCTTCTCTTGCTTTACTTTATTGTCATAAGATTTAGAGAATTCCTTTTCTGTCTTGATAGCACACGAGACAATATCTTCATACGATGAGAATTATTGTGATAATAAAGCTCAACAGAGAAATGGTTTTAACCCATAAAAGAAACGATCAATCTTTCTTCTGGGGTTACATATATAATCTGCAGCATGCCTCGCTAACCTTGTAAAGTTAGCCTCATACTTTGCAACATTCTCATCCTCCTTCTGTCTCAGACTCAGAAATTTCCTTTCCATATCTGCTTGATGGTCATGTGGAAAGTATTTTTCTAAGAAAAGATCTTTGAAATATCTCCATTCCATACTTGATACTTCTTCATCTTCCTTTTTATTTTGAATCAATGACCACCATTGATCGGCATCTCCAGTGAGGCGGTAAACTGCCACGATAACCTTCTCCCTTTCACTACTCCCCAAGGCATGGAATATTTTCTCTAAGGAGTTTATCCATTGCTCAGCTACTAATGGATTTTTACCCCCATTAAATGTTGGCGGTTGTTGCCTCATGAAGTGGTCTAACATTGATCCTCCACGTTGTGGATCAGGGTGCTCCATACGAGTAAGGTTATTATTCATAACCTGAGTGAGTTGTCCTAGTATGGTAATAAGTTGATCAACACCAGTAGTATGTCCAAATCCATAATAATTATCTTGAGTAGGAGGGCAATAACTACATGAAGTGTGTGCATTGATTCGGTTTCCATTCCTTCCACTAGGCACCATTTCTAAACAATGGCATAAACTAGATTAGTTTATGAATTAAAATACATAATTCCATACTTGTAAAACACTTAACACTAATTGAACTTTTTATTGATATAATCCATAATCATAAAAAAAGTTTTCTTTGAGGAAGTATATACTCATAACCCTTAATAGTGGTTTGTAAAGAAAATGAGAATTATCCTAATCATATCCCCCGGGAGTGTCGTAACCAAGAGTGCAGCAAGGCCCGTTGTCGTGCACCAGTTCCCGTTCGAGTCTAGCTCAAAGCGGTGTTTTCGGGTTTTACCCCTAGGTACATCTGTGCCAGAGCCGCCTCTACGTGCTCGTATCCAGACATGGATGTATTGCTCGGAATACTAACAACATCTCTATAATACCAAAATTCTAGGAAGTACTTCTATACTAATCCTCAAAGTCTATCTTTGGGCTATGTGCTCTAATCAGAGTTTATCTAAATCTAGCTTCCAAGGTTAGTACTAAACTGCCTCTGATACCAACTATAACGCCCCGACCCCAGCTACCCGGAGTCGGTGCATTACTTCGTAACATTGGCATGATCACAAAAGATCAAGTCTCGAAAGACCGATTAGTTTAGTAGCCTTGGAAACACTAGATACATTCATAAATGTTACATTACATCATAAAGTGAAAATCTACAATAAAAAAGTCTCCATAGTCCACACTCATATCCTCTTCCGACTATCCCTACAGGTCATTCATAAAATACTTCTTCACATCCTGGAAAATATTAAAACATTGAAAGGGGTGATCTCAGATGCTCAGTAAGGATAACAATATTGCGGAAGCTTTCATAAATAAACATTAACATTTAAGGCAATGTATAACTAGAAAAAAAGCCTTTTAAACATGAACTTCAACATAATATGGCAAAATTAAAATGAGATAATTCCATTTACTTATTCACATGGATATTCTACTGGTCGAATAATCACATGCAATATCAATAACCACTTTCATAATGATGGAATGCATAATGCCAGACTATCATAACCACGTAGCCAAGACCTCCTGCCAAGACCACAAATAAGATTTTGTCAAGGCCTCGTGCCAAGACACTAGTTTGTCTCATGAGACCTACCGATGCATCGAGGAGCTATAGCAGGCTCCACCAGTCACTTATTAAGTCCAATACATTCCTCATATGAACAGGTTTAAACATATCATAAACCATAACATAATCACATAAAATATGCATAAAGGAAACATAACATTTCCACATTTCAATCACAAGATATCAATACAACACATTGATATAATAAAAACTCTTTCAAAACTATTTTCAATACCAAAATAAAAGAAAATTAAAACATGGAATTTATTTTTCATTTTAAAAAAGTTATGGCTTGTAGAGGAAGCCGAAACCCAAATAATGGCCATGGCGGCGGAGAAGTCGTTGTCGCCGCATACGTACGACAAGAAAAACAATCCTTTTTGTCATTTAGTAAAACACTTCATATAAAAATATTCCTTTTGAATAAACATAAAAGTCAAAGGGGTTTATACACCGTATAAAGGAAAGTTGTGTATAAAACCAAATATGCCTCAATGAAAGGAGATTGAGACAAAGTCCCTCACAAAGATCATTTTTTTTAAAAATAAAATAGATCTATTATGTGTATTCACTATAATTACACATAAATAAAGTACAAATAAAAGATAGGACATAATAATATCATGACATAATTTGAAAGTAGGATATTAACCCAAAGAATAGAAATTGGGTTAAGAAGTTCCCTTACCTCGTGTCCGACTTGACTCAACCGTTCTTTAACCTCATGAATAATAAACTAGAGTTAATATCTACCTTATTAAGAACCATTTTCAATTTCATTATCCTTTTTATATCACTTATTACAATGTTATGAACATTATGTAATTATTTAAGTTAATAACGGTCGTTTTGTCGATCTTTGGTACTTGAGTCAACAATAAACTTCTTATAATTACAAGTTGTTCATGTGGTGAAATATCCATTATATCCAGAATTATATTCATGATGTAGATATCATATATATCATATATATCCAGTATATACATTCATTTATAATATTACGTAACATTTAGAGGTAAGAAATGAAATGCACCGTTCATGGAGACGGTAAGCCGTACGTACGCATGAATGCTACTTTCATTTCTATTTCGTATTTAATGGAATGAAATCATGATGATATAAATATATAATATAATTCCAGTATAATATAGCATATAATACCATTTACTCCATCCTTTATACATCCCACATATGGTATTAACGATTCAAATCACTTTGAGGGGGCGGTAGTCCGCACTTCCTAAAATGAAAATATCGCGTTTACCCATAATGGAAACCATAAAGTATACCATAAATGAAAAATAAAAAATCATAAGAAAAAAAAACATAATATATATCATATATAAAAATAGTTTCATCATAATGGCCACCATTAGAGGTTTTATATGAGTGTTGAACAATCATCGTTTCGTGAGGCAAAAATTCGCCATCCACAGAAACAGTATGTTCTTTAACCATTAGATGTAGGTGTGTGTAAGTGTAGCTCGAATAATTCTTATAAAAACATCATAATATATTGAGGATACTGGTGTTGTTACAAAAGAAATTAATAAAAAGAGTTTATGGGGTTGGAGAAGCAAAATAAAACAAAATAACATAAGAGAAGACATTACCTTAAAATCGGGTAACTCTTTTGATTTGAGCCAAAGGCTTCCTTGGGAAGAATTATTCCCAAAGTGAGGCTTATAAGAGTAAGGGAGGGAAGTTGGGAGAGTAATTGGGAAGAGGTTGGCCGAGCCAAAAGGCTTTTAAAGTGTGAGTAAGGTGGTAGAGGTGGGGTCCTTTTATAAGTGGAGAGGAGGGGCACTCTTGGAAAGTAAAGAAAAGTCACTTTATTATAAAATGAGTTTCAGATTTTAGAGGTCCCACACTTATATAATTCGAGGCTAAGGTGATAAGGGTTCGAAATCAACTCATCCAATAGGTTTTTGACAAGTGTAAGCCTTGTAGTTTACATTATCTTTTTATTTTATTTAAATCATTAAATAATGAGGTCATCGCTGCATCATCATGATGTCATAAATAATTTAATTTATTTAATGTCTAAAAATTATAAAAAAAATACTATGATGTAGGAAATCTTTTTATATTTCCAATGACTATTTATAGTCAAAAAGATGACTTGTATAACCCCATGTAAAAATTGTTTTAGTAAAACATCTCATGTTTGTGTCATTTTTTTACTTTAACATTAAATAAAAGGTATTTATGTCATTTTCCAACTAAAGTGGCTCCATTTGGTCCCCAAGTTGACCCATGGATTGTCTCGGTCGGCCATGGAACATAAAATGAGGGTAGGACATGTGTCAAGCTCATCTCATATTATTAAAACATTATTTTTACCTTAAACTACACTAATTACCTCTAATCGTGATTAAGAACTTAAAAGTTACTATTCACCAAAAAATTATTTTAATCTCATTGAACCACATTTTACTTCTTAATGACAACCATTTATGTCGGATTTTTGAAAATCAAATCACAGAAGTGGTAATATTTCATTTAAAAGAAAAATCAGTTTTTTAACTACCACTTAGTGGTTTCACTATTCATAAAAAATTGAAGTTTTTCAGAACAATTCCAAAATTTCACCCTAAGCTATATTTTATATTACGATTTCAAAAATGATGTCTATTTTACAAAATTCCAAACATATAAGTTGCATTAATTAATTTTATAATTAATTCCCACTCTCACAACAAATAGCGTGTTTTTAAGAAACAATATATATCAAAAGATTGGCAATTGTTTATGTCCAATTTCAATGTTAAATTAATTCTAATGACCACCATTGGATAAAATGGTAAAAATATATTATAATTATACTTTAAAACCACTAAATAGTATAATTTATCACTATAAATTATTTTGATTAAAAAAGTTGTTTTAAGTATTTTTCACTATTCATAAAAAATTGGAAGTTCTCAGAAAATTACAAAAAATCCAACATTGGATAATTTCGATATTACGAATACAAAAATGAATTCCATTTTGAAATATAAAATTTCTATAATTTTAAAAAGTGGGTATTAATATTCATAACGACTACTTTGATTAGTCTTGGTGTGTTAAAACTCGAACTTGCGTACAATGCAAGCTATTGCATTATTGAAAGAGAGGCGTATCGTGGAAGATCGTGGTGTTACATTCTCCCCTCCTTCAATAAATTGCGTCCTCGCAATTTGAAAATTTTCTTTGAAAATAAAAGGTTGAAAATAGAAAATACCTTTGTAGAAAACCCACATCGGAAATAAGGTTAATAAAATTTAGCCTTAATAAGAGGGAAAGGGAAATGAAAAAGTTACCACCCAATAATTATCTCGATTAGGAGAACATTGGTGGAAATTAGAGACATATAATTGGAGGAAAAACGTAAATATTTGTAGGGAGTGATTGAGGTCATCAATCACAAACAAGTTTCAAATTGAGGGCCTCAGAGCCTTCAATACATGTTGATTTAAAATATCATCAGTTCAACAAGACATAAGGTATTAGGGTAACACATTTTTTTGTTTTAATATCCCTTTAATAAAGTCTAAGAATTAATTTATTCATAGAATAAGATATAGGTATATATATATATATATTTATGCTTGACAAGTACAGTTTCAACCTTCTACTAATTTCTACCACAAACTCATCTGTCACTCAAAAAGATAATAGAACTCAAAAATAATATATTTATCCTAATTGTATAAGGTTCCAAATATTAACACATACCATTTTGATTTTGTAATAACTAGGGACTTCCTATAGGCTAGTGGTAGGTAATAAAGGCATGTCGCACTATGGTTGTGGGTTCGATTCCTGCAGCTTTGTCCGACGCGATGGGTTATGCCCCACCCTGCAGGTTGTCCTTTTCCTAAAACTATAGTATTATAATATTCCAAAAATAATCTTCATAAATGTTTTAACCTTAAACAATACTATCTAAAGTTCAACTTAATCCATTCCAACCTTTATAGTTATCCAAAATACCTCTGTTCAGACTTTATCTAAAAGGTCTCTAAATTCCAAAATCAATTGTAACATCAGATTCCCCAAACAAAGTAATGTTTCTCTTATTGTCACATACTAAAAATATGATTTCCTTCATCATATTAAAACCTTAATGATAACAACAAGTACTGCAGTACAATCCTTATATATATATCACATTATTCTAATAACCGGAATATAATCCATGAGTCCAAAAGAACCAATACATTAATTATTCCGCTTCAACTGTAGTCACAACATAAGATTGGCCTTGATCCCTTGGCCTTTTTTGAGGTAAGTTTTCCTGACGCTTAGGACATTCATTTGCATAATGACCCATTTCACTACAATTGTAGCATTCAACATTCATAGCCTCTTTCTTTCCCTTGCAATCACGAGCCTGGTGACCTTTTTCTCCACATTTATAACAAACTCCCATTCATTTTAGGCAAGTACCAGGGTGATTCTTCCCACAATTATCACATACTGAAGAATCCTTCTTTCCCTTTTTCCTTTTATCTATCTCTTGTTCCACCATTCTCTTCTTCTCTTGCTTTATTTTATTGTCATAAGATTTAGAGAATTCCTTTTCTGTCTTGATAGCACACGAGACAATATCTTCATACGATGAGAATTATTGTGATAATAAAGCTCAACAGAGAAATGGTTTTAACCCATAAAAGAAACGATCAATCTTGCTTCTGGGGTTACATATATAATCTGCAGCATGCCTCGCTAACCTTGTAAAGTTAGCCTCATACTTTGCAACATTCTCATCCTCCTTCTGTCTCAGACTCAGAAATTTCCTTTCCATATCTGCTTGATGGTCATGTGGAAAGTATTTTTCTAAGAAAAGATCTTTGAAATATCTCCATTCCATACTTGATACTTCTTCATCTTCCTTTTTATTTTGAATCAATGACCACCATTGATCGACATCTCCAGTGAGGCGGTAAACTGCCACGATAACCTTCTCCCTTTCGCTACTCCCCAAGGCATGGAATATTTTCTCTAAGGAGTTTATCCATTGCTCAGCTACTAATGGATTTTTACCCCCATTAAATGTTGGCGGTTGTTGCCTCATGAAGTGGTCTAACATTGATCCTCCACGTTTTGGATCAGGGTGCTCCATACGAGTAAGGTTATTATTCATAACCTGAGTGAGTTTTCCTAGTATGGTAATAAGTTGATCAACACCAGTAGTATGTCCAAATCCACAATAATTATCTTGAGTAGGAGGGCAATAACTACATGGAGTGCGTGCATTGATTCGGTTTCCATTCCTTCCACTAGTCACCATTTCTAAACAATGGCATAAACTAGATTAGTTTATGAATTAAAATACATAATTCCATACTTGTAAAACACTTAACACTAATTGAACTTTTTATGGATATAATCCATAATCATAAAAAAAGTTTTCTTTGAGGAAGTATATACTCATAACCCTTCATAGTGGTTTGTAAAGAAAATGAGAATTATCCTAATCATATCCCCCGGGAGTGTCGTAACCAAGAGTGCAGCAAGGCCCGTTGTCGTGCACCAGTTCCCGTTCGAGTCTAGCTCAAAGCGGTGTTTTCGGGTTTTACCCCTAGGTACATCTGTGCCAGAGCCACCTCTACGTGCTCGTATCCAGACATGGATGTATTGCTCGGAAAACTAACAACATCTCTATAATACCAAAATTCTAGGAAGTTCTTCTATACTAATCCTCAAAGTCTATCTTTGGGCTATGTGCTCTAATTAGAGTTTATCTAAATCTAGATTCCAAGGTTAGTACTAAACTGCCTCTGATACCAACTATAACGCCCCGACCCCAGCTACCCGGAGTCGGTGCATTACTTCGTAACATTGGCATGATCACAAAAGATCAAGTCTCGAAAGACCGATTAGTTTAGTAGCCTTGGAAACACTAGATACATTCATAAATGTTACATTACATCATAAAGTGAAAATCTACAATAAAAAAGTCTCCATAGTCCACACTCATATCCTCTTCTGACTATCCCTACAGGTCATTCATAAAATACTTCTTCACATCCTGGAAAATATTAAAACATTGAAAGGGGTGATCTCAGATGCTCAGTAAGGATAACAATATTGCGGAAGCTTTCATAAATAAACATCAACATTTAAGGCAATGTATAACTAGAAAAAAAGCCTTTTAAACATGAACTTCAACATAATATGGCAAAAGTAAAATGAGATAATTCCATTTACTTATTCACATGGATATTCTACTGGTCGAATAATCACATGCAATATCAATAACCACTTTCATAATGATGGAATGAATAATGCCAGACTATCATAACCACGTAGCCAAGGCCTCGTGCCAAGACCACAAATAAGATTTTTTCAAGGCCTCGTGCCAAGACACTAGTTTATCTCATGAGACCTACCGATGCATCGAGGAGCTATAGCGGGCTCCACCCGTCACTTATTAAGTCCAATGCATTCCTCATATGAACAAGTTTAAACATATCATAAACCATAACATAATCACATAAAATATGCATAAAGGAAACATAACATTTCCACATTTCAATCACAAGATATCAATACAACACATTGATATAATAAAAACTCTTTCAAAACCATTTTCAATATCAAAATAAAAGAAAATTAAAACATGGAATTTATTTTTCATTTTAAAAAAGTTATGGCTTGTAGAGGAAGCTGAAACCCAAATAATGGCCATGGCGGCGGAGAAGTCATTGTCGCCGCATACGTACGACAAGAAAAACAATCCTTTTTGTCGTTTAGTAAAACACTTCGTATAAAAAGATTCCTTTTGAATAAACGTAAAAGTCAAAGGGGTTTATACACCGTATAAAGGAAAGTTGTGTATAAAACCAAATATGCCTCAATGAAAGGAGATTGAGACAAAGTCCCTCACAAAGATCATTTTTTTTTAAAATAAAATAGATCTATTATGTGTATTCACTATAATTACACATAAATAAAGTACAAATAAAAGATAGGACATAATAATATCATGACATAATTTGAAAGTAGGATATTAACCCAAAGAATAGAAATTGGGTTAAGAAGTTCCCTTACCTCGTGTCCGACTTGACTCAACCGTTCTTTAACCTCATGAATAATAAACTAGAGTTAATATCTACCTTATTAAGAACCATTTTCAATTTCATTATCCTTTTTATATCACTTATTACAATGTTATGAACATTATGTAATTATTTAAGTTAATAACGGTCGTTTTGTCGATCTTTGGTACTTGAGTCAACAATAAACTTCTTATAATTACAAGTTGTTCATGTGGTGAAATATCCATTATATCCAGAATTATATTCATGATGTAGATATCATATATATCATATATATCCAGTATATACATTCATTTATAATATTACGTAACATTTAGAGGTAAGAAATGAAATGCACCGTTCATGGAGACGGTAAGTCGTACGTACGCATGAACACTACTTTCATTTCTATTTAGTATTTAATGGAATGAAATCATGATGATATAAATGTATAATATAATTCCAGTATAATATAGCATATAATAACATTTACTCCATCCTTTATACATCCCACATATGGTATTAACGATTCAAATCACTTTGAGGGGGCGGTAGTCCGCACTTCCTAAAATGAAAATATCGCATTTACCCATAATGGAAACCATAAAGTATGCCATAAATGAAAAATACAAAATCATAAGGAAAACAAAAACATAATATATATCATATATAAAAATAGTGTCATCATAATGGCCACCATTAGAGGTGTTATATGAGTGTTGAACACTCATCGTTTCGTGAGACAAAAATTCGCCATCCACAGAAACAGTATGTTATTTAACCATTAGATGTAGGTGTGTGTAAGTGTAGCTCGAATAATTCTTATAACAACATCCTAATATATTGAGGATACTGGTGTTGTTACAAAAGAAACGAATAAAAAGAGTTTATGGGGTTGGAGAAGCAAAATAAAACAAAATAACATAAGAGAAGACATTACCTTAAAATCGGGTAACTCTTTTGATTTGAGCCAAAGGCTTCCTTGGGAATAATTCTGCCCAAAGTGAGGATTCTAGGAGTAAGGGAGGGAAGTTGGGAGAGTATTTGGTCAGAGGTTGGCCGAGCCAAAATGCTTTGAAAGTGTGAGTAAGGTGGTAGAGGTGGGGGCCTTTTATAAGTTGAGAGGAGGGGCACTCTTGGAAAGTAAAGAAAAGTCACTTTATTATAAAATGAGTTTAGGATTTTAGAGGTCCCACACTTATATAATTCGAGGCTAAGGTGATAAGGGTTCTAAATAAACTCATCAAATAGGTTTTTGACAAGTGTAAGCCTTGTATTTTACATTATCTTTTTATTTTATTTAAATCATTAAATAATGAGGTCGTCGCTGCATCATCATGATGTCATAAATAATTTAATTTATTTAATGTATAAAAATTATAAAAAAATACTATGATGTAGGAAATATTTTTATATTTCCAATTACTATTTATAGTCAAAAATATGACTTGTATAACCTCATGTAAAAATTGTTTTAGTAAAATATTTCATGTTTGTGTCATTTTTTTACTTTAACATTAAATAAAAGGTATTTATGTCATTTTCCAACTAAAGTGGCTCCATGGGGTCCCCAAGTTGACCCATGGATTGTATTGGTCGGCCATGGCACATCCAATGAGGTTAGGACATGTGTCAAGCTCATCTCATATTATTAAAAAATTATTTTTACCTTAAACTACACTAATTACCTCTAATCGCGATTAAGAACTTAAAAGTTACTATTCACAAAAAAATTATTTTAATCTCATTGAACCAAATTTTACATCTTAATGACAAACATGTATGTCGGATTTTTGAAAATCAAATCACAGAAGTGGTAATATTTCATTTAAACGAAAAATCAGTTTTTTAACTACCACTTAGTGGTTTCACTATTTATCAAAAATTGAAGTTTTTCAGAACAATGCCAAAATTTCACCCTAAGCTATATTTGATATTCAGATTTCCAAAATGATGTCTATTTTACAAAATTACAAACATATAAGTTGCATTAATTAATTTTATAATTAATTCCTGCTGTCACAACAAATAGCGTGTTTTTAAGAAACAATATATATCAAAAGATTGACAATTGTTTATGTCCAATTTCAATGTTAAATTAATTATAATGACCACCATTGGATAAAATGGTAAAAATATATTATAATTATACCTTAAAACCACTAAATAGTATAATTTATCACTATAAATTATTTTGATTAAAAAAGTTGTTTTAAGTATTTTTCACTATTCATAAAAAATTGTAAGTTCTCAGAAAATTACAAAAAATACAACTTTGGATAATTTAGATATTAAGAATACAAAAATGAAGTCCATTTTGAAATATAAAATTTTTATAATTTTAAAAATTGGGTATTACTATTCATAACAGCTACTTTGATTAGTCACGGTGTGTTAAAACTCGAACTTGCGTACAATGCAAGCTATTGCAATATTGAAAGAGAGGCGTATCGTTGAAGCTTGGGGTGTTACAATAAGACCACAACACCTAATATCCATACATAAATTGTGTCTAGTCAGTATGATGTATCTATACCAAATGACATATATTTAAGATTAATTTCATAGTATATTGAGGTTTTCATTATAGAATGGGAACTGCTATAACCTTTTGATATGACAAATAATCTATAGACATTATCATATAAATAGTGGATGTATAAATATAAACACTATTATGGTAAGTGTGTATCATGAATATCTCACCATATACATGACATGGTAATTGAAAATTTCCATTCAAGTTGGGTCTAGGGCACCCACTATTACAACATCAGACACTATATGACCTAGGATCTTCACCTCCTGTATCCAGAATCACACTTAAACAGCTTGGTGTAAGGATGTTGTGTCTTAAGGATACTCAAGACTATCTTTAGGTGCCTATCATATTACTCTGGTGTCAGTGAGTATATGAGGATGTTGTAAAAAAACACCATGATTGTCACACCCATGTTTTTAAGTTTTCCTTTGTTCTGGTTTGGGTTAGGTTCTCAACCATTCCTTTTGGGAACTGGGTGTGATGGGTTTAAATGTTTAGTTTATTCTTTCCTTTTGTCCTTGATCTAGCCTCCTTATTTGTGTTTCCCCTTTAATTTTAGAGAAAAGTGTGAAGAAATTAGGCTAGGAAGTTTAAGGTGCACGATTGACGCATGGTTAGGAGAAACCATGTGCCTTAGCCCAGGTAACCATGCGGTAGTGTTTGGGTGAGATAGTAGAGACTGCACGTATACCACACAGTTAATTAGACTATGTGACATTCCCAAGAGGTAATTCCTCTACTTGACGGATACAATCTCATAGTCATTGCACGGTTTTTTAAACCACGTGGACTAATCGTGTGACCTTCCAGATCATTAAAAATTAAGGGTTTGAGTTTCTTTTTCTCCTGATTTTAGCCCTCTCACCCCTCTTTCTCATCCCTCTTGGTCTCACCCACCCTAGAGACCTCCTCCCCCTTCCATGGCTCCCCTATATCTCCTTTATCTTGGTGTTTTTTGTTCATATCCTTCTAGGAACCTCCAGGTAAGTCTTTATCTCTTTATATTCTCCTTCTATTTTAGGGTTTTGGTTATATTCCTTGGGTGTTTATTTTTACAGTGGCTAGGTTTTATTTTGGGGGTTGAATCTTGATCCATTAGCCTAGATCCTCATGATTATGGCTACTTCTTGCCTCCTTGTGGTGCAGTTGAGGTGCAGATGTGGTTTCACATCATTTTCTAGAAGTTTCTCCATGTGAGGTAGGTGGATCCATTCCCTAACATTATTAGATGAATTTAATATATTTGTTCGAGTTTATAAATGTGTTATTTGGTTTGGTTATGTGGTGAGAATGGTGTATTTGAAGTTTTTGGTGTTTTTATAGGTTATAAATTAACTTTAAAAAAGGAAATGGCTATGTTTTGTGTGTGTTATAATGAAATGTTTCTAAAAAGGGTTTTAGGGGTTGTTTGGAAGGTGAAAAATGTATTTTCAAAGGAACTTGAGGTGAGTGAATGTTTAAAAAGGTATTTTTATGGAGAATGGATCATTTTGGGCATGTTAGCCTCATTATGAATTCGAGTATAAATTGTGAAATGTTTGAATGATGAGAATCTTGTTTTAAAATGGTTTTAGAGTATGAGTGGGTTTATGAAGGGGGCTTGGCCCATTGACTTGTTTGGTTTTAATTATGTGTTTATCTTGTGTTATGAAAGGTAAATTTGGGAAATATTTAAGTTATGGTAAAGGTATTTAAAAGGGGTTTTTCTTTGGTGTGTGTAAAATGGTAAATGGGTTGTTTTATGAAGAAGGGTTATCCACTTGAAATATTTGGCATTTTTGTGAAGGTGGTGGTATGTGTGACATTAGAACTTTAACTCAAGCATAAGGTAACCCTAGGTATCTAGGTGGGTGGATTAGAACTAGTGAGATAGTGATAAAAAAGTGGATTGTCCCAGTTTCACTTAGTTTGATTAATGTTTAAAACACTAACAAAACTATGACGATAGACGATCACCACTATAACATTGGATGTTTCTCTTCTCTAGTGGATCGTGCAAGATGAAACTGATAGTTGCAGTTACTATACCACCTTCCACCAAGGCACAAGGTTCAAGGGTCCCACTTGAGCTAGATGAAACCTAGGG
This sequence comes from Viscum album, assembly GCA_963277665.1. NCBI lineage: Eukaryota > Viridiplantae > Streptophyta > Magnoliopsida > Santalales > Viscaceae > Viscum > Viscum album. The sequence goes on from OY728161.1 coordinate 1,474,158,097, forward strand.
GATTTAACCATGGTGCTCAACTATACATGATTTGGTTCCATCCATAGGCATATGGAGGACCACTTGAGTGTGTGTGCTATTTATAAATTTACTTTCTCATTAAAGGTAGTTTTGTGAAATGGTTTTCCTTCAAAGTTTCATTTTTAATTATTTACCTCATAAATGTTTTTTTAGAAATGTTTTAAAAGCATCAATTTAAATGATCACATGTGATTATTTTTTTTTATGTTTTGGTATGTTATCTCTTTACTTGGATGGAATCCTTCTAGGATTTATCTCACACCCTACATACACCTTTGGGTGTATGTAGACCTTGTCCTATGTTTGTTTTAGGTGAAGGTACGATGTGCAATGATGGTTTTTCAGGTCTCCTAGGTCCTCTCTTGTGGATATTGGTGATAGTGGTGTGAGTATGTTGTTACTCTCATTACATGGAGGTTTAGGTTTATTTTTAGTTCCCTTTTTTTATAGTCTTTTAGGGGTTGGTTTCAAAGTTTCAAAGTTTAATTTTCGAAATTCGTTATACCAAGTTTGGTTGTATTCTTCAATTTGGGTTTATTTGTCTTGTTGACCATTTATATGTATGAAAATGGGTAAAATCATTCCCCAAACATGATTTTGATACCCATGCACAAGTTTCCAGCTTATGGGGATTGGGAATGACCTTCATGCTATGCCAAAAACTGGGTTAGGTGTCAGGTCAGATAGAGACCCTGCTTAGTTTGTGACAAAATGGTATCAGAGGAGGTCTGCTCTTTTGGGTCATGTTACTTGGGGAAGAGTTAGGTTAGACTATAGTTAGAATTTTTGGGACTTGATATTCTAATTACGAGTAGGGTGCCTAGCCAAAACACCTTGTGATGAGACTCAAGTTACCTGGGAAATTTGGGTTTTATTGGAGTCTTTTGGACCTTGTGGCCATTCATTATTCAAGGTAAATAGAAAGGGGGTTGGGTTAATTGTCTTAGTGACTGCATAGGGACTGGAAATCCATGTGGAGCTGGGGATATTACCATATAATACCCTCTTTGATGGTGGTTTGATTGGCATATGGCCACAAACCATATATCCAAAACACATACCAACACTAATTTCCTCTTGCATTGTCTTGTGTCTCCATGGGTTCTGAAAATTAATTTGAAAATATTTGTTGAAAAATTTATGAAATTTAGACTTTAAAATGAAGATGGTTTGATTTTCAAAAGGGTAAAAAATGGTTTTTCAAGTTTTTTTGAATAAACCTTTGGAAAAGTGAACTTTCATGAAATGGTTTTGAGTGAATGGGGTTGAGTTTATAAAGATTGGTTTTTCATAACTTAAAATTGTGGGTTATTAAAATTAATTTTTTGGAAATCATGAGTTATATTAAAATGGGTTTTGGAAAATATGTTCTAAATGGGATTCACCAAGCTATTGAAAAGTGTTTTGAATGAAATGAAATGTTTTGGAATTTATGTTTGGAATTTGGAAATGGTATTTGATTTGGTAATTATTGAAACTTTTAAAAGATTTATAAATTTTTGGAAACTTTTTTTGCATGAAAATAAATGATTTTTTGATCGAATGGGTGAAATTATTTGGAATGGGTGTATGGAGTTTGAAATCAATTTTTATTTGAAATTATTTTGATCTAATGGTTGGTGAATTTTGGAATGATTTGTGATATTTGATAATGGGTTTTATTTTAAGGGTTGATGCTTTTCTAAAGAGGTTTTGTGAAATTTGGAATGGGTTTAATTTTTTGGCCAGTGGTTTTGAGAAAAAGGGGTGTGGGTTGATTGTAGTTTTGGAAAATGGAAAGGTTTTGTTTTGAAGCTTGGTATTATCATAGGTGACCACATGAAAGGTATGTGTGAGGAAATGTGGATGAATTCCTAGGATGGAATGAGAACATGCATGTGTGAAACCCATGAGGTACCATTGGCATATGTGCATCCCTCTCATTTTGTTTTATTTTCAAAGTTGTTTCATTTAAAGGAAAGGATGTGATGCTTGATAATCCATGGTTTTTTGGTGTATTTACTTATGATTTGGAATTTTTTCTCGTAAGTTATTTTGAGTTTGAAAACTATTTTTGTTTGGAATACATTCCAAGTTGTGTTTTGTCAGTGAATCAGTTTGGGATGATGGTTAGTGGTTTCATTTGAGGAGTGTTTTGGGAAGCATTTTTGGTGGTTCCCCTCATGTGTTTGGTGTTAGGTTGTGGCATGTGTTGGTAAATATAATAGTTTTATTGGGTCTTTAGTTTTACTCCATGGTTAGTGTACGCCCCTATAAATAGTTAATACATGATTGGAGTATAGACATGGGTAATTCGCTGTTGGCCTGCCTTACAGTTGATCAAAGTGAGGACTTTACTTTTTGAGTGTTAGTGCTGAGTCTCTCAATTTTTCCTTCTTAGTTAAGGGGATCCTATCACAGCAGGAGAGTGGATGTGAGATGGGTTGAATGAAACTTTGGTTTCCTTGAATCATTTTATGGTCAAAGGTGAAGTTTGACATTGTTAATTCTAAAGGTACCGCCTAAAAGTGGTGAAGGGAAATCTAGTGGGGAACACAGAAAGTAGTCTGAGTTCTGGTGTTGAATACATTATTAAAATGGTCTTTGGAACTTTGGTCAATTTTTTTCTAATCAAGGGTTCATGTTAGTACACCAGTGTGGAAAACCCGGTCATAAGAGGCTTTTATGGCCATTTATAGGAATCACGTGCTGTTTGGGACTCGGTTTAAGGTCCCTCTTCTTACAATGTTTCTATTATACACAATGGTCATTTTTGGTGACATCCTGTAGTGTGTATTCCCTTTTTAAATGTAAGGGTGAATCTTATGGAACCTTTTCAAACTTCTGTTTTGATAGAGGCGTGTTACTTTTTGGGGAATTCATAATCCATTTGTTTTAGAAGGGGGTATCTTCTCGGTGTTTCCCTTCCCAATTTTTCCCATTAGAAGTAAAAAAGGGGTGGTGTGTGTGAATTTTATAAGCCCCCATTTTGGTAAATTGTGGTTTTATTTTAAGTGGGACCTTGTGTGTATTATGTTCTTATGGTTCTATCTATGATGTGGTGTAGTTGCTTGTGGTACCAGAAAAAGAATTTTCATTCAGGGGTTATAACACCTAACTGCGAGGAAGGAGATGCTTCAATCACTAGAGCTCCAACCATATGTTTCAGAGTGAATCCAATGTGTATTCAGAAGCCCCAAGAGTGTGGGGGATACCAAATTAATCCATGTCATCCATGTTGAAAATGGAGACAATTTATATCGTCTTCCATGTATTTTTCATTTTAAGTGGTCTCATGTGGTGAAAAGGGACATATGGGACCTTATTTCTGAGTTTCATGATCTGTTTTAGTGGAAGATTCCCTCATTGGTTACAAAGAATCATGTTTGGTTTGTTTTCTTGAACCTTAGTGCTTATACCCTTGTGGGTGTGAATCTCCTTACGATTGTTCATAAATAAATAGCCTTGTAGGTCCTTTTCAATCCTGGTTTTGGTTGGGAACATCCAAGGATGGTAATTATCATGGGAGTGGTGAACCATATAATGTATTCTATTTGGTTTGGAGTTTCTTTAATTTCCCCCCATCAGTTGAAGGTTAGATTGTGTGGGAAGCTCCTGAGCTAACCCATGTCAGGTTTCCTTCATCGGTCCATGCTAGTCGGGTAAGCTAGATAGTCAGTTCTTATGGTGGGGAGTCCATTCGGGCCTCCCCATTTTGGTGTCCCAGTCCCGTCTCAGGTGTTATGTTGTTTATTATGGTGGGGAGTCCATTTAGGCCTCTCAGTGTTAGTACTTCGATTTTGTTCCTGGTGTTTTCTTGGTGGTAGGTGGCCTCGTTCAGAGCCATCTAACCCCACGCTTATTCCTTGTGTAAATGTTGGGGTGGGGGAATCCCCAATGATTTCATTGATTTAAGGTTGAGGGGGTGTTCCTTGGATGTGATTTGATATTATTTTTTTTGTTTCATATAGGTGGTTTGGGTTCATTTTAGTTAGGTATGAGGTGATTCTATTTGATAAGTGGGATGGTGCATTGTAGAAAGTTCATTTTCCTTTTATCAATCAACTAGATGTGATTTCACTTTTGGGGGTGGGTGACACATAGCAGGTAGTACTTCAATTTTTACATCTCCTTTTTTATGGTGGAGTTTTGGTCCAACTTTTATGTGTATTTTTGAGGTATGAAAGCATTATGGTGGGGAGAATTGTCACACCCACATTTTTAAGTTTGTATTTGTTACGGTTCAGGTCGGGTTCTTGGCCATTCCTCTCAGGAACCGAGTGCGATGGGTTTAAATTTTTGGTGTATTCTTTCCTTTTGTACTTGATCTATTCTTATTATTTGTGTTCCCACTTGAGTTTTGGAGAAAATTGTAAAAAAAAATAGGCTAGGCGGATTAAGGTGCATGGTTGGTACACAATTTAGAGAAATCGTGCACCTCGGCCCAGGTAACCGTGCAGTAGGGTCTGGGTGAGATAGTAGAGACTGCATGGCTACTACATGGTTATTTAGACTATACGACATGACCATGTGGTAGGTCCTCTCCTCGGCAAAGATGGCCACATGGTCACCGCATGATTTTTCAAACCGTGCGGACTAACCATGTGACCTGCAAACTCATTAAAAATTAGGGTTTTGGGTTTCTTTTTCTCATGATTTTTAACCCTATCAAACCTATCTCTCAGACCTCTCGGTCTCTTCTGTCCTAGGGGCCTCCTACCCCTTTAATGGTTCTACCAGATCTCCTTTCCCTTGGTGTTTTTGGTCCAGATCCTTAGAGGAACCTCCGGGTAAGTCTTTATCTCATTCTATTCTCCCTCTATTTTAGGGTTTAGGTTCTCTTCCTTGGGGGTTTCATTTTCCAGTGGCTAGGGTTTTATTTTGGTGGTTGGATATTGATCCATTGGGCTCGATCCTCTTGATTAGGGTTTCTTCTTTCCTCTTTGAGGTTTGGTTGAGGTGCGGATGGGGTTTCACATCATTTTTTGGAAGTTTCTCCATGTGTGGTAGGTGGTTCCATGCCCTAACATTATTAGATGAATTTAATATGATTGTTTGAGTTTATAAATGTGTTATTTGGTTTGGTTATGTGGTGATAATAGTGTCTTTGAAGTGGTTAGTATGCTTATAGGTTATAAATGAACTTTAACAAAGTAAATTGCTATGTTTTGTGTATGTTATAATGTAATGTTTCTAAAAAAGGTTTTAGGGGTTGTTTGGAAGGTACAAAATATATTTTCAAAGGAACCTGAGGCACGTACATGTTTAAAAATGGATTTTCAATGTAAAATGGATCATTTTGGGCATGTTAGCCTCATTAAACATTTGATTATAAACTGTGAAATGTTTTAATGATGAAAATCTTGTTTTAAAAACGGTTTTAGAGTATGAGTGGGTTTATGAAGGTGGATTGGATCATTGACTTGTTTGGTTTTAATTGTTTCTTTCTCTTATGTTATGAAAGGAAAATTTAGGAATTATGTAAGGGATGGTAAAGGTATTTTAAATATATTTTTCTTTTGTGTGTTTAAAATGGTAACTGGGATTTTTTTATGAATAATGGTGATCCCCTTGAAATGTTTGACCTTTGTTGTGAAAGTAGTGGTATGTGTGACATGTTAACTTTAACTCAAGCACAAGGGAACCCCAGGTATCTAGGTTTGAGGAAAAAAACTAGTGTTCTAGTGATACAAAAGTGGATTTTCCTAGTCTCACTTAGCTGGATTGACATTTACAAGACTAACAAAACTATGATAATGGATGATCACCACTAGAACATTGAATGTTTCTCCTCTATAGTGGATCGTGCATGAGGATATTGACAGTTGTGGTACTATACCACCTTCCACTAAGGCATGAGGTTCTAGGTCCCCACTCAAGATAGATTAACCCTAGAGGATTTACCTATAGTGCTCCAATATACATGATGTGGTTCCATCCATCAGTATACAGAGGACCACTTGAGTGTGTGTTCTATTTATAAATTTCCTTCCTCATTAAAGCTAGTGTTGTGAAATAGGTTTCCTTAAAAGTGTCCCTTTTAATTGTTTACCACATAAATATTTTTATTAGAAGTGTTTTAAAATAATCAATTTAAATGAGTATGTTAGATGATATTTTTGATGTTTTGGCATGAAATATCTTTACTGGGGTGTCATCCTGCTGGGATTTGGATCAAACCCTACATACACCTTTAGGTGTATGTAGACCTTGTCCTATGTTTTCTCCAGGTGAAGGTAGGATGTGCGGTGATGGTCGTTTGGGTATCTTGTGGCCTCTCTTGTGGATCTTGGTGGTAGTGTCATGAGGATGTTTCTCCTCTCGTTACATGGAGTTTTGGGTGGAGTTTTAGTTCCTTTTTTGTTTTAGTCCTTTGGGGTATAGTTTCCAAGTTCTAAACTTCAATTTTGGTAATTTGTTATACCATGTTTGGTTGTATTCTTCAGTTTTGGTTTATTTGTATTTTTGACCATTTATATGTATGAAAATGGGTAAAATCATCCACCAAGAATGTTTTTGATACCCAGACACTAGTTTCTTTCCCAAGGGGATCTAGAATTCCCTTCAGGTATGCCACAGACCGGGTCAGGAACTAGGTCGGATGGTGACCCATCTTGGTTCATGACAATGATGAAAAAGCCCAGATATTGGTGGAAGATATTATTCATGAGGACCATAAACACTATTGGTGTGTTCATCAACCCGAACAACATTGTAATGTCCCGGCCTGACTGGCCACTAATATGGTAGACGATTTGGTGGGTCACATGGCCTGAAGAATGCCTCCCCGTATGCCAAAGGCTACCAACTAGCAGCGATGGTGTAATGATGTGACAGTGAGGAGACTATAATATCATATTCATATTAGAAAAGTAGTATATCATATAATAAACAATATAAAATAGTGGAAGCAGAAATAAATAAATACAGAGAAATAGAAGAATCAAATGAACAAATAAAGAAATGGACAACTCCAATATACAACTGATGCATTCATGTCCTGATGATGATACATAACAAAAATAGAAAACATAAACCATGATATAAGATACAATAAAATACATATACAAGGGAATAACTAAAAGAAAATTCCCAAGGGAGATCTCCACGATCATCCTAAGATCCATCTCGGTCCTGTGCTCCTAACTCCTAGGTACAAGCTAAACAACACAAGCAATCAACCAAGGTCCTTCAAATATAAGGTCTACTTTGGTACCCCAGTGCAATGGTGGCCCGAGCAGGGTGTGAGATAAGAATCCCAGTAGGTTCCCACCCACGATGTCTATGATTGAATCCAGTCCATGAAATATAATGTAAATTAGTGTATATGTATAAGTATAAAGGTAAACAAGCAGTGATAAATAAATAAACAACAACACACCTAAGTTCTTAAAGGACACATGGCAGATATACCTGTTTCAAATCATATTCAGAATAATATGTATGACAATTATATATATATATATATATTAATAATTATATATATAGTTTAATTATATATTGCATCCACTTATATGAACCAAGTACGTGCAGATGTAAGTGGCCATATACCTGGAATACTTGTTGTTGGCTAGACCAGGGCATAACTCAGTCATCCATAACTAGTATGAATGAGCCTAAAATATCAAGCAATAGGGTACATTACGTACATACAAATAGAGTGAGAGACATATTGCAAAAACACTTGGGATGGTGAGTGATCCTCCATGTCATCACTCTAATCATGCTATATTGAACATAAATCTCAATGCACATATAGTATCATTGGTGTGATACGTCATGATCCACACTTGATGTAAGGGAGAATGATGCATCCATGCTCAATAGAACCATTACCATAATAAAAAGCCTATGTAAAGGAATAATCATATTTATAGTAAATGGAAATGAGGCAATACCTATCATTCCTTACATTTATCAAGCCAATATAAAGGAATCATCATATTTATAACACAATCCATAAAGAAATACCTACTATGCTTTGAATTTAAATAAACCATTATAATCAAGGACATTCTATTTATAACAATTCAAATTAAGCATGTAATAAATGGTGTGTCCTTGCCACTCTTTACATTTTGTTTCATTTATAACATTCAATTCAACCAAGTAAGGCATCCATCATGAACATGCAATTTCATTTAAAACATTTAATTCAATTAACATAAGCCGTGATTATTAAATTATAATAAGAGGTGTGGTTCTACCACCCAATTCATTTCCATTTCAATTTAAACAATTTAATTAGTGAAATTCTATTTAATTATAAAAAACATGGAAATTCAATTACAAGGTTTAGAGAAGCACTTAGGAGGTTCCATGGCCAGCTGAGAAATTACCTACATGGGTAATCCCATTTACAAGGAAAGTCAAGCACTTAAAAGGTGCTTGGTTCAAATTAGGAATTTATCAAAGGATGGAAAGTTATATTTAATAATATGAATTAATTCCATGTATAAACATTCCATACATCTAATAAATACAATCAATCATTGAGAAAAACCAATGAAACAAGATAAGAATGATTTATATCACTAATCAATAATTTTTGGTTTATAAGACAACACACCTCCATCAAGGGGTTTTATTAAGAAAAAATGAAATTGTTCATAAACAATTAATTTAATCAATCAACCATCACAATTCAATTCACCAGAGATTCATTTAAAATAACTACCAATTATGAAAACAACTATAAATATCAACACGATTGTTAAGAGGTGTCTTGGTCAAATGGGAAAATTGCTTATACATGGAAATTCCATTATTAGTCCAAGATAAACACCTAAAATGAATTTCGAACATTTAATCAATTAATTAAGAAGGTCCTATTAAATCCGATACACCCAAATAGTCTCCACGATCAAGGATGATATCCTCTATATACTAAACAAGGACCATAGGGTGTATATCTAGGTGCGATGATCATTTTTACATGAAGGAACAAATTATAAAGAAACGAACGACAAAGTTCGGTGTGCGGAACAACAATGCTATTCAGAAAAAGATGTAAATTTAAGGAAAAATTCATATACCACCTACCTCATACTTAGGATGACCTACTCATCTAATATCAATCTATGATTCGATCCAGTTTGGAAGAGATATAAGAAATGGACATTTTCCTTGAAAATATGGAAAATGATCTCACACCAAAATAATGTAATTGAGAGAATATTAAATGAATAAAGATTCAAAATGACTCAATATCTTTCCAATTAAGATCTATAGATACCTATGGTGATTAAATCAAATGATAGATGAGAGAGTTATCAGCATGCCTAAAATAGTCTTGAAGAGAAGCCAAAGATGCTTAGAGGAGGAGCTCATGTAGGTGCTGGAGAATAAGAAAGGAGGGAGGAAAGAAATAAACTCATTAATGTACAAATGGTAATTTCACCCAAACAACCACGTCACATGGTTTGGACACATGGTTTGGACAAACTGTGCACCAACCATGTGTCAACCATCCCTTAGGAAACCACCTTTCACAGTTTGGCCCGTACGGTTACCCTAATCATGCACCAAATGTGAGATGAATAGTGAAAGGGTACTGCCTAAGTGGAACTACCCATGTGATAATGTTGCATGGTTTGGGTAAAATATGTGCATCCCATGTGGGTTGCTTCTTCTCATTTATTTCAGCCACATGGTTTGTTGTTGAGGGGTTGTATGGTTTCATACAAAGTGTGCGCCCTTTTCAGAGCCCCGAACCTTGAGATTTCTTGCCTCAATGCTCCTAAAACTCAATGAGACACCTGAGAAACCTCTCAGACCTTTACATAAGTCCAAAAACAAAAAATGGAAGTATTATAACTCTCATAATTATATTCCAATGCTCATTTTTAAAAATGACTCATCTAGTAAATGATGAAATTTCATATTCCCTTAGATTTTCTTGTAGTTTAAAAACACAGGTTGTTACAACCTCAACACCTTAGAAATTATCATCCTCGAGAAGCCTTTAGTAATAATGAAAACATCAAATGACCTACAAGGTTCATGAATCTTTATTCAAATTTCCATTTTGCGTTTTCAAATAACCAACACACCTCAAAGAATATCTTAAGAATACGAAACTTAAGCCATAAAAACTCAATTCAACACCCATTTCCAAATTGAAACACTAAAATAAAAATTACATAATCCCATTTAGCTATATAAATGATCACATTTTAATCTCATTAAATATGTCCATAAAGGTTATCTCCACCTTAGTGTTTAACAATAGAAAGGGGTCAATTTTGAACCAGGTAACTCCACCATCAGAATTGATTTACAAAGCACATTCTCAGTGTTCTAAAGATGATACAAATATGTTTTTTTAATTGATATAACTTAGTTAAATCTGATGTCATATAAGATACTTCACTAAGAGAAACAGTTGAATTAAAATTGACCTAATAGAACTGGTCTCATACGCTTTCCATGAAATACATAACCAACCCTTAAAACCACACCTACCTTAACCTGGAGACTTGCTTCAAATGGTTTCATCCCACCATACCATTAAACAAGAAGGATCATGAGTCAGTCCACTCTGGATGACTTATCTCAAAGATTCCCTACTTATAATTCCATCACATTTCAAATAGAACATCAATGAATTCCTCTAAGGGATCTTGCGTTCACCACAAAGATTCTCATCGAAGTCCACACCTGACTTTTAGTGATGTTCCCTGATCAAACCACCACTGAGTCCAACAAATATTTCAAGATAATCTCAGATTCATTAAAACTGAAGTCCAAGGGAATATTCCAAGGTATTCCACACTCTATGATTAAAAGTGATACATTGGTACAAAGCCAAAACATTCAATTTAGATCATCGACTAAGACCATAGTGGCATCTACCTGGTGGTCAAGTCAAAGGAAATGACTGGTGTCCAAGAGTTCGTCCAAGGTGTTCCTACTTAGGAACCCAAGGGTAAATCAAGAATAACCAAGCCTCGATAGAAAATACATGTTCAGTGTGAAACAATGAGAAAACCACCCAAAAAAGCCCAAGAACCTTTTAATATTTAGTGCGACGTAATACTGACACTCTTTTAGTGCATCTAAGACACATTCAGGATAAGGGACATGCTTGTCTCTTTCAGAAGAGTACACTAAAAGGATTTTAATCATTTATAACCACACCCAACTTTTGAAAGGAAATTTGGATAGTCAAAACACTCCCGGTCAACTTCTTAGAAGGAACTCAGATTCACTTATCGACACACCATCACAAAACCAACCACGATGCCTTTACTGCTTGAGGAATCACATGATCATTCATGTTTAACTACCAGAGTCATCCATGACCAATGATGTTTCTCAAGGGTTTTATACAAAACCAACCATAAGAACATCATGTTTCCAAGAAAGCACTGACATGATTCCATATCGCAAGCATCAAGGGAATTTGAGAAAAATTGACCATTTACTAATGGTCCTCTTAGGTTTTTCTCCTTATACTTGGAAGGACACATTTTCACCATAACTAACATGATGATCCCTACCTTATGAGTTTCCTATTAATCAATAGAAGAGACACACTAGACTCTAAAAATCATGCTAGGTTAGAAATTCCATAACATACGTGTGACACACCTTTGAGTTACTCTCACATATGTCATAACATTTGACATGAAAGCTAAAACCATAATGAACGGCATGTCAAAACACCCGTTCTTTAGAAAGTCCTCCCAATCATTGGGATAAAATTGGTTCCATTTAATGCCCAGGTCACTCTACCATAGAAATAACCCAAGACAATACTCAAAAGTAAAAGGCTAAATGATTTCATTGAATCCAACTAGTTCATTTTATCATTTATCACTCTATGGGAACCACATATGTGAATTCATACTACCATAAGGTTTTAGAAGTAAGAAAACACATATTGAATACTATCCATAGGTTGTCATCCATATGAATTCAAGTATCAGGTGGTCCGTACAAGTAATTTAACCCCAAGTAATATTTTCCCATACAAACTTTAATTTGGAAGTCAACATACCAAGTTATCCATCCCCAAGGGAGAATAAAGTGTCAAGTGACCTATGAAGTGTCCGACCATGCCTGAGGCATGTCTAACCAGATGAAACTGAGCATTAATCAATTCTCACACCCACAAAAAATCAAGGAAAACATGACCAACCATCCAAAAAGGGTTTAATTTAGAAACTAAGAGTCCTACTAGGGACAAAAACACCCAAATGACACCAAACATTAGAAATTTCACAGTATTTAACAAGTATTTTCAGCTCTAAGGGTGATACCTACCATATTATAGCCCTTTAAAAAGAATAAGCATCTACCCTATCATTAGGTCACACCTAATAGAAGTCACTAGGATCAATAGATAATCATTTAATCCATCTACAAAAAGAAAACAACCTATGTAAAATGATCACATTTTCGTTCCAAGGCTACTCAAATAGAAACTTAAACTACCCTTACACTAGGGTCTAAATTGAGGACACCAACTAGGGTTCCATTTTAAGGCCATTAAATTTATCTAAATTTATTTTTTTAAACACTTAAAAGATTTAAAAAAATCACCAGGCATAATAGAAAAGTCTCATAAAACTTCATTTTTAAACCTTTAACATTTATTAACATCCGATCATAATTAAGAAATTTATCATATAAATTTCTTTTAACATTTAAGGAAAACTATGAGGGTCCCATTTAACCAACCTAGGTTCATCAAAAAGCAACCCGATAGTAGTTGTTAAATTATTAAAGTTTCAAACACTTAAATGATTAATCTCATAAGAAACATTCCCCAAATGACCTACTTGGGTTGAGTTGTGAATTTAGGTAATTATCTGATTCATTTTTAGACTAAAATTAAACATCATTTTCATTTAAAACCATCTTAAAATATACAATAGTTAGATAAAAAATGGTTCGATTACATGGGTTTCCACCCCCAATCTAAAAATAACCCATACACTTTATAGACCAAAGTCTATTTCCCATTTAATAGAAACCAATTTCATTTAAAAATATAACATTCTCATGTATGATACCTCATCCACATGGGTGGACATATACCAATCCACAAATCTCCCATACACTTTAAAATTTGGAATTTTGATCCCATTAATCACAACCAATTAACTTTAATGTTTGAACTTTAAAAATATTTACATTTTAGCAGCAATTTATAAACATGTATAAAACTAAAAATATGGATTGAATACACGGGCTACCTTTTCCCAGTTGTAAGGCTCCCATATACCTTATAATTTAAAACTGGTTCCTATTTAATCAAAACTAATAAATTTAGCTCATGAAACCATTTATTTATCATAAAAAATCATGTTATCATAAGTTTCAAACACAGAAAAAAATTTTATAAACACAAAATCATGTCATATAAGGAAGAAAGGTTAAATACATAGGCATAACATGCTAAATAGGCATGCAACATGACATATTATCACCTAATCATGTTATGTAAGAAAGCATTATAAAGAAAATAAAAACCTGGCATAACACATAATACACATTCTAATGAAAATTACCTAAATAGGTACAAACTTAGCATGCCATACACTTAAGGAACGTAATAAAATCAACATGAAATCTAAAAATGCAACTACATTGGATGGAATATGCATGACATGTGAATCTCTATGTGCCTATTATGATGCATGTAATTATTAATCCTTGCTATACTAGTCCAAGGGTAAAATACCATAAACTCATAAATCAATACGTAGTGTAAATTACACCATTCAATCAAGGTGAAATCATAGCCAAATGTAATAGAAAATAGCATGAAAAAGAATTCCCAGCATTGGAAACTAGGTCATTTCCCTATGGGTGGGGTGATCAGTCCCAAACACGGCTATTTACCAAGCCTCGAAACATTCCTAGTCTCCTATCTACCAGACCAAAATATTAATACAAGGAAAAAGTACCCCTCTAATACCACTTTGTAACGTCCCATCCTGATTAACCAATAATACGGTAGCTGGACTGGTGGGTCACATGACCTTAATCACGCATCCCCATATTCTAGAGGTTTCCGACTAGTAGTGGGTGTGTAAGGAGGTGATAGTGGGGAGACTATACCCACATGTTCAGAGTAACACATCAATATATCATGTAATAAACAATAGAAAATAGCGGAATTAGTTATAAAGAATGACAGAGCAGTGGAAGAATAATAATAATCAATTGAATAAATAAATAAATGACCAATGCCAATATACAACTGATGCATGCATATCCTTATGATGATACATAATAAAAAACAAACAAACATGCAACATGCTACAAGATACAATACAGTATAGATAGAAGGAAAAAAAATCTCCAAGGGTGATCTCTACAAGAATCCCAAGCTCCACATCGGTCCTATGATCCTAAATCATAGGTATAATCTAAACAACACAAGTAATAAACCAAGGTACTGCAAATATAAGGTCTACTCAGGTAACCTAGTGCAATGGAAGCCTGAACATGGTGTGAGATAATAATCCCGGTAGGTTCCCAATCAAAATGTCTACAATTGAATCTAGTCCATGAAATATAATGTAAAGTAGTGTGTAGGTTTAATCATAAAGGTAAACAAGTAGCACTAAATAAATAAACAAAAATCTACCCAGGTTCCTAAGGGACACCTGGAGGCTATAACTTCTTCATCTCATAGACAGAATAAGATGTTTTTCCAGTAACTATATATATATATAGAGTTTAATTATATATTTCATCCACCTATATGAACCAAGTACATGCAGATGTAAGTGGCCATATAACTAGAATAATAGTTGCTGGCTAGACTATGGAATAACTCATTCATATATTACCAGTCTAAATAAGCCTAAGAGCTCAAGAAATAGGGTACATTCCCTACATACCAATTAAGTGAGATACTTCATGCAACAACACTCAGGATGGAGAGTGAGCCACCATGGAATCACTCTAATCATGGTACATGAAACATAAAGACCAACTCCCATATAGTATCACTGGTGTCAAACGTCATGCTCCACACCCGATGTAAGGGAGAATGATGCCTCTATGTTCAATATAACACTTTCCATTATACACAGCCTATGTAAAGGCATAATCATGTTTATAGTAAATGTCCATGAGGTAATACTTATCATAAGTTGCATTTATCAAGCCCATATAAAGGCATCATCATATTTATAACACAATCCATGAGGCAATATCTCATTATTTTCATTTAAATTACCCGTTATAACAAAGTGCATTCCAATTATAACAATACAAATTAAACATGTAATAAACTGTGTGGCCTTTCCACCCTTTACGTTTCATTTCATTTATAACATTCAATTATACCAAGGAATGCATCCATCATGAACATGCCATTTCATTTAAAACATTTAATTCAATTCACATAATCCATGATTATTAAATTATAATAAGAGGCATGTTCGTACCCCCCCAATTATTTTTCATTTAACATTAAACCATTTAATTAATGACATTCCATTTAATCATAAAAAACATGAAAATTCAATTACAATGTTCAGAGAGGCACTTACGAGGTTCCATGGTCATCTAGGAAATTACCTACATGGGTAATCCCATTTACAAGGCAAGTCAAGCACTTAGGATGTTCTTGGTTCAAATTAGGCATTTATCAAAGGAGGGAAGTTCCATTTAATAATATGAATGAAGTCCACGTACAAAAATTCCATACATCTAATAAATACATTCAAGCATAGAGAAAGACCAATGCAATAAGCTAAGTATAATTTATATCACTAATCAATACTTTTTGGTTTAAAAGATATCACACCTCCATCAAGGGGTTTTATTACGAAAACATGAAACTATTTATAAAAAATTCATTTAATCAAATAAGCATCACAATTCAATTCACCAATGGTGAATTTAAAATAACTACCAATAATAAAAACAACTGTGAAGCTAAACACAACACTTAGGAGGTGACTTGGTCAATTGGGGAAATTACATATACATGTAAATTCTATTATTATCCAAGAAAAATGAATAGAAGGTATTCTGAACATTTAATCAATTAATTAAGAAGGTCCAATTAAAGCCAAAACACCCTAAGGGTATCCGTGCTTGAGGTTGACATCCTCTATATAATAAAAGAGGACCATAGGGTGTATATCTAGGTGCGATGATAATTTTTACATGAAGGAACAAATTATAAAGTAATCCACAGAAAAAGACAGCGTGTAATGCAATGATGCTATTCATAAAATGATGGAAATTTAAGAAAAAAGTCATAGACAACCTACCTCATACTTAAGATGACCTAATAATTTAATATCAAGCTCTGATTTGATCCTAATTAGAAGTGATCGAACAAATGAAAATTCTACCTAAAAATAGAGAAAATGAGATCACACCAAAATAGTGAAACTGATAGGAGATTAAATGAATAAAGATTCAAAAGAACTCGATATCTTACCGATAAAGATTCATAGAGATAGAGGATGATCGAATCGAATGATGGATGAGAGAATTATTGGCATTCCTACTATAGTATTGAAGAGGATCCAAAGGTTCATGGAGGAGGATCTCACACAGGTGCTGGAGAAGAAGAAAAGAGGAAATAAAGAAATGAAATCATTAAGGGAAAAATGGTAATTTCAACCCAAAAACCAATTTTCATGGTTTGGATACACAGTTTGGTCAAAAAGTGTTCCAACTATGTGGTACCTATCCTTTAGGAAACCACCTCACATTGTTTGGTCCACATAGTTTCCCTAACCGTGCACCAACCATGTGATGAATAGTGCGATGGTACTGCCTAAGTGGCAGTACTCATGTGAGAAAGGTGAACGGTTTGTGTAAACTATGTGTATTTCATGCATGCCATTTTTTATCCTTTTCTTCATCCACATAGTTTGCTGCTAAGGGGCCACACAGTTTCAGACAAACCATGCACCTTATTCAGAGCCCCAAACCTTGATATTTTCAACCCCGACACTCCTGAAACTCGACGAGACACCCGAGAAACCTCTCAAACCTTTACCCAAATCCAAAAATAATACATTGATGTGTTTGAACTCTAGGAATTACATTCCAAAGCTCGGTTTTAAAAAAGGTCCATCTAGTAAACTCTGGAAGTTCAAATTCCCTTGGATTTTAATCTAGTTTAAAAAAATGGGTTGCTAAAGACAATACCAAGTACTCATACAAAACATATCTATATTGAAACATTATATTTTGAATGTATTCCTCTCTAACTCACAATTTGTGATATCCTAATCATAGATCAGTCTTAAAGAACCATCAGAACCCCTATAATTGATCGAAAAAGGTCATCGATCTTGGGAAATAGAAATCAATTCTTCACCATAACTTGGTTTAGCTCCATATAATCAATGTAGAGCTGGATACTATCATCCACCTTCTTTGAGAACACAACATGTATACCCCATGGTGAAATACTCGACCTGATAAATGACTTACACTACAATTCATCAAGATATGACTTGAGCTCCCTCATATTGGTTGGCGCCATATGATACAAGGTTATCAAAATGGGTTTCACACCTAGTATGAGATCAATCTCAGCTTAAATTTCCAATCCTATATATTCTCTACTAGGTTAAAGACCCTCACAAATATTTTAACTCATTATTTAGAATCTTGAGAGTATCTAATGCCCTGGAAGGATTAAGAATACTATAGTTGAATCAAGGGTATATTTTAACATAATTCTAAACTCTTATGACTAATACAAGCACTAAGAAAAATACTTCTAGTTAAAGTGTCCTTGCCATCTAAATCATAGATTAGATGTGAAAGAATGATCAACTATATTATCCTACATTTCCAGTGGTAATGTAAAAACCTTCTCCCTTTCATGAGTATTCTAAATAGATTCCCAAGTAGTTCCATAATACTAAGTCAACACGATATCTTTTGTAACATTAAGTAAAAAAATCATAAAAGAAACAAATTCAATAGGATAAACCCTAATCAGTCATGGGATCACACAAGGTTATCCTAGGAGTCTACCCTCATACAAAGGTATATCCAACCTAACACTAACCCTGGTTTCCATCCCTGCATGTTAGTCAAAATCATCATATATATAATAACACAACAATATGACCAGTTCAACTAATTAATTCCTATAAAGATATATCACAACAACATGTCAATATTGATATATCACACAAGGAAAACTATCCCAAACTGATAGCACAAATCAAGAAATTTAATTAAATAACTACCATTCAACACAAAAACATGTATATATATGCATGTGAACCTACATTTATAGTCATGATGTATGAATACAACCAAAATCTCATAAATTTTAACGACTCAAACTTTTAAAATGATATATTTTTTCTTATAAAATATGTGTTATTTTTTACCATACATAAAAAACCATATATCTTTAATAATAAAGTGAGTATAAAGTGAAATGTGACTATTAGGATTTGACCATTTTTTGACCATTGGTCAAATATGACTATTGGACAATATAACTATTAGAAACTGTACTCTTGGTAATAATTTTTATGTTATAATTTGTAAGTAGAAATGATATAGAATTACTAATGAAGAAAGAAGAAATGATGACCACAACTAGTAGAGTCATGACGTATGAATCCCTTTTATTAGAGATTGGGAGGGAGGTAGCATCACTAGGGTTCTCTCTTGAACAATCCTAATATAATCTTAAATAAGTGAATACAGAACGAAATATGCTATTGGAGAAGTTTAAGTTAGTGGAAATTACCACTTGGGAGATGTTAGCCAAGACACCCTAGGAATTTATCACCATAGCATACCTTAACCTTAAGTTGTATGCGGGTTTTATAAGGGGTTATATGTTTTGGAAATTTTAACTTAAAGTGTAATTCCATTGTATAAATAAAAATTTTATCCCATCAATTCCATTTTAAGAATAGTGTTTCTTAATAAGATTGAGATGGAATTTGATAAATTGATTTTTTGGATAGAAATTATACTTTATAGAAAATATATAAATGTTTATAATAAACTAAGATATTATGAATAATAATTATTTTAATGAAAAATTATGATAAAACACTCTTATTTAAATATAAATGATAAAATATTTTGTTTTCAAGTGTCAAAAATTTTACTATGCATTTTCAATCCGCTATTATTTTCAATAAATAAGGTTTTTTATATTTATAAATTATAATTATCATATTTAGAGAATTATTCTGATAAAATAGATATAATTTTTTAAATCATCACTCCAAACTTAGGTTAGGGTGAATTTATGAGAATTTTCTAAAATACATTATTTTTTCGTGAATAGTAAAAATACAGTTTGAGTTTTTCGGTATGTTTAATAACTTCAAAATTATTTCATAATTAATTAATAACTAATTAACCAAAATAAAATACCTAAAATATTTTATTTTGTTAGTATCAAGTATTTTAATATATTTTAATCAATTTTCAAACCTATAATTTTCTTTCCAAAGTCTAAAATAGAAACTTTAACATTAAAAAATTATTTTTGTGGAAAATTTAATTTTCCATGACAAAAAAAGTAATATAAAATGATAATAGACTCTTGTGGACTAAAATAACATAAAATATGAACAAATTTTCCAAAAAAATGGGAAAATACCATGGGAAAGCCTATTGTTTTTCATTTTCCACAACCTAGGTTTCCAAGGCCTATATTTGGAAATTAATAAACAAATCCTCCAATTTTTCTATAAATACCCACCCATTTATCCATTTAATTTCACTCCCAATCCATCCTCCATGAATATATAGTAGTTTAACCTCCCAAGGATTTATACAAAAGTTTCCTTAATCCACCAAGGTCCCAATCCTTATGTTTTAGAAACAACTCTTCAAGTTAAGGGAAATCTCCATTTCTCTTTTCCATTCAAGTTCCCTCTTTATGTGTCATTTCTTCCAATTTCCAAACTAAGTTATTTTTTCCACATTATTTTATCCATTTACTACAATAAGATTATTTTATGAATTAAATACACTTGTTTCCTCTCATGTTACTATTTTATAAAACCACATTTTATAGCCATTATGCTGCGTGATTTATTTCTCAAAATTTCTCTTTTCTCCTAAAGAAAATTTCTTTTATTTTATTTTTGTGAATACCAAAAACTCTTTATTTTCTTGGGGTATTCACCCAGAATTAAAAATTATTTATTTTATTTTGGGTTAACATACATGAAACCTTTATTCCCTTTCCGTGTGTTAAAAATGACACAATGATCTTGTATTTAATCACTTTTTAAAACACCATGAATTTTTTAGATGAAAACCTATTTATTTTATTTTAAATAGGTTATTTATGAAATTTTTTATTATTATATATGTGGTTAAAATTAATTAAGACATATGAAATGTGTTCCTTGAAGGAACTCCAATTAATTGAGTAAATAATTTAATCTCCAGAGATGACATGTTTTACGATACTTTGGTGAATAACATTAGTAATTTTTATGACACCTCGATGACAAACCTTGGTGATATGATTATGAATGTCTCATTTAAATTTCATATCCACATTTTCATGTTATTATTAATTTATTTTTTATTATTATATGACTCATGTATCCTTTCTTATTCCATTGTGATATTCCTCATGTTCTTATTGATATTCCTTAAGATCACTTGTAAACTATTTCCCTTGATTTCCCTTACTGGGCCTTATGCTTACCCTTTCCTTTTATGTAATTCCCCAGGTTATGAGATGTATTAAATTTACTTATTATAAACCTTTAAAGAATAATTTCAAGTGGATTATATTAATGTTTTAAGTTTTCATGTATTATGTACCTTTTTTCCAAATAACTAAACTTTAAAAGATCCTCTATTTGTATAATATAATGAAAAGTTATGAAATAAAAAGGCAAGATTACATATTTGGTATCATAGGATGGCTTAGTTATTTATAGAAATTAAGATTTTAAAACTTTAGGAGAAACCTTAGGGACAATTTAAAATATAGTAAAAAATTATGGTATTTTGGTGAAGTATTAAGTGGTTTATGAGAAAAGAAATCCCTATCTGGATATGAACAAGTGGATGTGGCTCTGGAAAAAATGTATCTAGGGGTAACACCCCAAAAAACCACTTTGAGATAGACTTAAATTGGAACTGGTGCACTATAGTGGTCCTTGCTGCACTCCTGGTTTGAACACTCCTGAGGGATATGTTTGGTTAATCAAAACCTTTTTATAAACCATTATAAAGGATTTATAGAAAATGTAATTTTTATTAATGAATAATTTTTTTAATCATTATGTTTTCATAAATAAAAATTCATTTATAATTATAATATTATTAAAAGAAAAACATTCCTCACTAAGATTTTCTTATTTTAGAAAATAGAATAAAATAGGAGAAACCTCGTAAACAATGAGCATAATAGACCATGCACTGACAACCCTCTGATGGAAGCCGGAATGTAAAAATTCATGAGAATGATGAATCAAATGACTCAAGTTATGAGTAATAAATTGAATTAATCCAAGATATTGGATTCACCTCAAATGGAAAAACTTTCCATTGATTCATTTATGCATCAATGACCACCTTATTTTAGTGGATCTACTGACCCATTTATTACCGAACAATGGTAAGATCTATATAAAGGATTTTTTGTACTATACTATTCAAAGTAAGAGAAATTCACCCTAGATATTTATTTATTATAGGGAGAAGATGATCAGTAGTGGACAATGATTAAAAACACAAAGTTAAGAATAATGATTTATGCTATGGAGTGGGAAGAGTTCATGGGAATATTTTTTAATAAATATTTTCCCCATTCGATGAAAATGAAAATGGATAAGGAATTAATAGAGATAAAGGAGAATGAAAATGAATCTATAGTAATCTATGAGATGAACTTTGCATGTCTTTTTCATTACACCTTTATATTTTTCATGGATCCTAATGGAAATGTTGATAGATTTTTTAGTGGACTAAGACCCCATCTACGGAAGAATCTAGACAATAGAGACTATAAAAGCTATGAAGAGATAGTGAAAAGTGATATAAAGGTTGAACTGGAGTTTAGAGAGATGCATTGGTTACATAAATTTAATTAAAAGAATAAATATTTAGATCCAAACTTAGGGAGTAACTTTGATCACGGAAGAGGAGGAAAGAAAGTGAAACTTTCCACATGCAACAAATGTGGTAAGAAGCATTCGAGGAACTACTTTCCTAGGGATGGAAAATTTTACAAGTGTGGAAGAGATGGCCATATTTCTCAGAACTATCATAATGAGGTGAATCCTAAACTTATGAACACTAATGAAAAAGGGAAGATGGTGTAGGCCCATCCCGAAGTCCAATTATTTAAGTGTGGATATATTTTTCACTTTAATTCCTCAATCTTCACATTTTCAATCACTATCAACCTCATCATAGGACAAGAGAGAAAGGTAGGTACTTTTCTATCATGATGACTGAAGTTAAATCTCTAAATTATGTGTTGGTAGGTACTCTCGTTGTTCTCTCAAATATATTAATTACTTTCTTTGATTCAGGTTCTTCTCATTCCTTTATTTCTTCCAAGTTTGCAAAGAATATAGAATCAATCCCTAAACTTATAGAAGTAGAGTTATCAATCAAGACTCTTAGTGGGATTATCCAAGAATCAATAGTTTATAGAAACTATAGTATTGACTTTATCTATCACAACATCATCATAAATATAGTAGTCATTCCCATGATGTAATTTGACATTATACCAGGGACGAACTGACTCTCAAACTATAATGCTAAGATCAAATGAATAAGTAAGGAAATATCAGTAGTCTTGAATGGAAAACCTATAGCTTTTTTCAAAGGAGAGATATCCTGACCTAAGACTGGTTAATAAGTACCTCCTATATACTTATTTATGAAGATGATCATTGAGGAGGAAGAAGTAAATGAAAGTATAATAATAGAAAATTCCCCCATCATTCAAGAATAGATTGACATATTTCCTAAGGAGTTACCTAGACCACCCCCAGAAAGAGAGGCAGAGTCCTCCATTGAACTCATACCTAGATCCAACCTGATATCAAATGCCCTGTATAGAATAGAAAATGTGAAGATTGAGGAATTAAAGAAACAACTTCAAGATCTCTTGGAGAAGTGTTTTTTCCAAACAAGTGTGTCTTTTTAGGGAGAAATTATTCTCTTTATGAAGAAGAAGAATGGATCAATGTGGATATACCTTTATTATATAGAACTTAATTATATGATAGTGAATAACAAGTACCCTCTCCCAAGGATTGATGATTTATTTGACCAGTTTATGGGGCTCAATTATTCTCTATGATTGATCTTTAATATGGTTATCATCAATTGAGGGTGACGAAAGAAGATATTCCAAAGACCTCCTTCCAATAAAGATATAGTCATTATGAGTTTGTTTTTATGCCCTTTGGACTGAATAATGTACCTACTATGTTTATGGATTTGATGAATAAATTATTTAAGGAATACCTTGATAATTTTGGTAGTTTTTATTTATGATATTATGGTATATTCCAAAAGTCACGAGGATCATGAGGATCATATAAGGGTTATATTTAAAACTCCAAGGAAGGAGTGGCTATTTGGAATGTTTAAAAAACATGAATTTTGGTTAATTTTTTTTTCTTTCTTGGGGAAAATTTTAACCAATGAAGAAATATCAATTGATCTTACCAAGACAAAGGTTGTATAGGAGTGGCCTCATCCTATAATGGTAACTAAGATTCATAGTTTCCTTGGTTAATAAATATATTATAGGAGGATTGTAAAAAATATTTCATGAATTTCTAATCCACTAACCAAGTTAACTCGAAAAGGGGCCAAGTTCATCTAGACAAAGGAGTGTGAATAAAGTTTCCAAGAGCTAAAGAATAGATTGACTACTGTACCTATGTTAACTCTACCCTATATCATAGAAGGATTATTTATTTTTAGCGATGCATCTATAAAAAGGATTGGGTGTGTCCTCATGAAAAATGACAAGGTTATTTCTTATGCATCTCGATAGTTGAAGCCTCATGAGAAGAATTATCCTACTCATGACCTAGAGATAGCTGTGGTTATTTTTGTTCTGAATATATGGAGGCACTATCTTTATGGGGATAAATATGATGTATACATATACCATCATTGTTTGAAGTATATTTTCAAGAAAAAGGAATTGAATATGAGATAGAGGAGATGGTTTGAATTTCTTAAAGACTATGACTATTCAATTAATTATCACCCTAGAAGAGAAACAAAGTTACTAATGCATTAAGTAGGAAAGACCCTATTGTTTTGTAAATGATGAGGATTCAAGGAGATCCATTGATCAAGGACCTAGTAATATTGCACATGAGAATAATTAGGTAAGGTACATCATCAAACCTATAAAAATGATTTATCATATATAATTACTAGAGAATATCAAGAAAGCTCAAAGAGAAGATCCTTTGTTATAGAAGAATATAAAAGCTGTCAAGAAAGGGAAGTTTCCTAAGTTCAATATTGATCAAGAAGGCATACTGAATTTTTTTACAAGTAAATGTGCCCCATCTATTCTGGAAATAAATAAGGGGCCGATGGATAAAGATCATAGCTATATATTCTCTATACATCCCAGAAGAACTAAATGTATAGAGTTCTTCATGATCATTATTGGTTGGATAAAAAGAAAAGGTAGATTGACGACTACACAACAAGGTACTTAGTGTGTCAAAAAGTGAAGGTGGAGAAAAAAATTACTAAATGGGTAATGAAACCACTACCCATACCAACATGGAATGGAGACAATATCACTCTATACTTTGTCACTGGTATCTTGAAAACATACATATGAAACAATGCGATATGGATTATAGTGGATCTTCTCACAAAGACTTTCCATTTTATCACTATTAGGGAAGATTTCTCTCTTGACCAACTTTCCAAGATTTATTTAAAAAAAGTGGTGAGGTTGCATGGGGTACCAAATTCTATCATTTATAATCATAATCCAAGGTTCACATCAAAATTATAGATAATTATTCAACATGATCTAAATACTAAATTGAATTTCAGTACAACCTATCACCCCAAAATTGATGGACAATCTGAAAGGACTATTCAAATACTTGAGAAAATTCCAAGAACATGCTTAATTGAATTTAAAGGTGGATGGTATCAACATATCTCATTAGTTTAGTTCTCATATAAAAATAAATTTCATTCGAGTATTAAAATGGAAACTTATGAAGGTATATATGGGAAGCAATGCAGAAATCCTACTTTTTGGGTTGAAGTTGGTGAGTGAAAGCTACTTGAGCTTGATCTTGTGTACGAGATGACATAAAAGGTTCATTACATCCAACAAAATATTAAATATACTCATATTAAATATAATATCTATACTAATAATCATTGAAGTTAATTGGAGATTGATTTTGGAGATTTTTTTCCTTTGAATATCACTATGGAAGAGAGTCACACGGTTTTGTAAGAAAGGGAAGCTTAGCCCTAGGCACATTGAACCCAATGAAATCCTTGATTGAATAAGATAAGTGTCCTATTAGCTTTCACTTCCACCAAATTTAGCTCAAGTTCATGATGTATTCCACATATATCTCATGAGAAGTTTGTACCTGACCATTCAAATGTATTGAATCCAGAGGTGGTACAACTGAAAAATGACATATCTTATAAGGAGAAGTTGGTGGAGATCTTGGACCATAGATACAAGTTTCTACGCAACAAGACTACCCACCTCGTCAAATTGTTGCGGAGGAACCATATATATGAAGAAGTGATGTGGGAACTAGAGGAGGAAATGAGACAAAAGTACCCACTCCTTTTCTCAACTGACAGAACTATTTGAAAATTTGGGGACAAAATTTCTTAAGGGGGAATAATGTAACATCTTGAACTTTTTAAATTATATTAATTTCCTTAGAAAATGTGTGTTATTTTGTACGATACACAACAAAAACATATCAATTTAATAATGGAGTGAGTATAAAGGGAAATGTGCCATCAAGATTAGACCGTTTTGACCATTGGTCAAATATGACCATTGGCCAATATGAACATTTGAAACTATACTCTTGGTAATAAATTTTACATTATAATTTTTAATTATAAATGATAAAGAATAATTAATGCAGAAAGGAGAAAAGATAAACTCAACTAGTAGAGTCATGTTGTATGAATCCCTTTTGTCTAAGCTTGGGAGGGAGGTAGCATCATTTGGGTTTTATCTTGACCAATCCCAAACTGATATTTAACAAGTGAAGCTAGAATTAAATTTCCTACAAGATAAGTTCAATTTAGTGGAAATTACGACTCGGGCGATGTTAGCTGAGCCACCCCATGAATCTATTATCATATCATACCTTACCCTTAGGTCATATGTGGGTGTTATAAGGGTTTTTTTCAAGGCCCTAGTTACTTAAAGTGTAATTACTTTTTATAAATAAAATTTTTATTCCATCAATTCCATTTTAAGAATAGTTTTTCTTTATAAGATTGAGATAAAATTTGATAAATTCATTTTTTGGACAGAAATTGTACTTTCCAAAAAAGATATAAATATTTATAATAAACCAATATATTATTAATAATACTTATTTTAATGAAATAGTTTTATAAAAACACTCTTATTTAAATATAAAGGATAAAATATATTTTTTCAAGTGTCAGAAATTTTACTATGCATTTTCAGTCTCCTATATTTTTAATAAATAAAGTTTTTTATATTTAAAGTTCTATTTCTCATATTTATAGAATTATTCTGATAAAATAAATATAATTATTAAAATTATCATTCCAAACTTAGATTAGGGTGAATCTATGAGAATTTTCTAATATAATTTATTTTTTCATGAATAGTAAAAATACAGTTTGAGTTTTTCGGTATGTTTAGTGACTTAATAATTATTTCATAATTATGTAATAACTAATTAAACACAATGCATAACCTAAAAAATGTTATTTTATTAATATCAACTATAAAATATATTTTAATCAATTTCTAAACCTATAATTTACTTCCAAAGTCTAAAATGGAAACTTTAACATTAAAAACATTATTTTTGAGGAAAATATACTTTTCCATGCCAAAATAAGTAATATAAAATTATTATAGACTATTTTGGATTAAAATAACATAAAACATGACCGAGGTTTCCAAAAATATGGGAAAATAGCAAGGTCAAGCCCATGGTTTTGCAATTTTCACAACCTAGGTTTCCAAGGCCAATATTTGGAAATTAATAAACAAATCCTCCACTTTTTCTATAAATACCAACCCATTTATCCATTTAATTTCAACAACAATCTATTGAACAAGAATATATGGTATTTTTACCTCCCAAGGAGTCCTCCCAAGGTGTCTTCAAGCACCCAAGGTCCCAATCCTCATATTTTAGGAACAACTCTTCAAGTTAAGGGAAATCTCCACTTCCCATTTCCATTCAAGTTCCCTCTTTATGTGGTATGTCTTCCAAATTAAAAACTAAGTTATTTTGACCAATTTATTTTATAACTTCACTATAATAATAGTCTTTTATGAATTTTATACTCTTGTTCCCTCTCATTTTACCATTTTATAAAACCATGTTTTAAACCCGTTATGCTGCCAGATTTACTTCTCAAATTTGTTAGGGTTGGTGTCCTGAGAACTAACTGTTTTTTACTTTGATTACATGAATTTTCACTTATTATATATTATTAATTGTTCTGCATGACTATAATATAATAATGTCCTGGAATATTTGTTGCATTGATGAGGTCGTATTAGATCCCCGCTATGATGAGAACCTTGAAATGCCATAACAATATTCTTAAATAAAGTTTTGTGGTTGGATGACATACTATGATAAGACACATAGTATACAGACCGTCATGTGGGAGTACTCATAAGAAGACGAGACTCTCTCTCATGGATTTTGCACTTGGTAATCTCCAAGATGGGAGATTATGAGAACAGACCCGCCAGTAGTAATTCCACATGTTTTGGTGTCATCAGACATTTCTATCTACGAGCATGTGTAATGGTCCTTAGACTAGAAGATTATCATTAACTCATGTCATAACTCATGCACTTATATTTTCTGACAAAAACCATCATGAAGATAGTTGGCGGGAAGTAGGGTACGTTGGGTGAGTCACGAATGACATGTTGTTAATGGATAAGTCAAGGAAGGATTTATCCCTTCCATGATTATGGAAGTAAATATCTCAGGCCCTTTGATTGAAGTAGAACTGTCGAAAAAATTCCATAGCCATGGTGTCACGGTGAGTTTATTTCTGGAAGTCAAAGAATGACAGATCAAGCATATAGGTTTATGACACTACCATGAAACCTGCTTGATGAGATATTGAGACAAAGGGATTAAATTACTCGGTAAGCATTCGTATGAGGTGACACGTCAATGCAGCATCAACGTCTTTCTCTTGGGTGCCCTGACCCATTTCTAGACATTAATCTTGGACTTTTAGGCAAGCCCGCCTAATTCCAATGAGAAAGAGGTCTAGATGGTCACACACTAAGTGTATTCAAGTATCTCAAGTAGAATAAAGATTATTCCCATACGTGGTTTAATAATTATTCAAGGAATCCTAAATCGTTTTAATGTTGGAGGGAGAATAAAATGAAAACAAGTACACGCTGTGTATTAATGATTACAAGCCGTGTAGTTTTTATTTTGAAAACAAGTACACGTCATGTATTATTGAATGCACATGTCGTGTAGTTTTTATTATTGTAAAGGAAATGAATAAATGAAAACAAGATATACACGCCGTGTACATTGAATGTACACGCTGTGTAGTTTTCAATGAAAAACAAGTACACACTGTGTATTTATGATTACACGCCTTGTAGTTTTTCCAGTCATTATTTTGAGGAAATATCGTTTTATTAAATGATATTTATTATAATCAGTGTGGGCATATGTCAAGGAATTAATGACTCGACATGGGGTTTTCAAAAGAGTTAATGAAATAAATAAAATGCGTAACACGTTTATTTATTGTCATAACTCTACAACCTCAAACCCAATTATAAATATCATCACAACCCCAACTCTTTTCCTAAGAGAATCATTGTGCACAACAATTTTGGAGAATTCTCTCAAGACCGAAAGAACTTCGTCCTCCAAGAACACTCTCATGACCGAGAGAGATCCACCTCTACCAGATCAAGGCGATCTAAGGTGGACAACACAAGAAAAGGATTATCCACGCTAGCACTCAGAGATTCCTTTAGCGATGTCCAGAGATATGTGGTGCACATGTGGACCAACGCTAGAGGAAGTATACACTTGGATTCTGAGACACAACGACGAATCACATTGGAACATGATCAGAAATATTAGCGAAGAAAGAACGCCATAAAAGGTACTTCTTGTCAATTAATTAAATTAATTATACTCAACATGTGACGATCCACATTTATGGTTCTGGGACTATTCCTCTTCTTTGTCTATTTCTGTGATTCGATCCGTGGAGTCTGGCATTTATCATCGTATTGATCCCGGATTGGTCATTGATAATGAAAAAAATCCAAGTGGGTACATCCACCCACGAGCTTCTGCTGCTCCCGGGACCTTCAATTGGTATCAGAGTGAGGTTACAATGTTGATTATAGTTATTTAACTTTTGTTGATAACTTACGCATTTATATATGATTCAATTCAAGATAAATCGTTCTATAAACTGAATAAACATGATTTGTTCTTACTCCTTCATTTCTCGATTCAAATCATAGAAATGAACTTTTAATTTTAATTTTGATTAAATTAAAAATGAGGATCTCATCCGTAGGAGCCGCTCTTTCTTTCCGTACAACACAAGAATACACAACGTGTATTGAAAACTACAGGCCTTGTACTTAGGTTCAACGAACCGGTACTGGTCTGCCAAACCATGCCGTGTGAATTGAGTATACCTGAGTTTTATTACACCGTGTTGACTAGAATTGAATGACGCATGGAAACCAGAATACACGACGTGTTTGTTGAATCAACACGTCATGTAGTCCGATCCTATCCAGGTGAAACTGTGTACAAGGGGAATCCGTGTTCCACATACACAGGATTTCCAGGATGGTAACTACGAAACAAGGAAGTACACGTTGTGTTAGATTAATTTATACGCCATGTACTCAAAAATTTCTAAAGTATAGAAAACAAACCAAAGACCTCGGCATGTACTTTGGATAAAGGGTGAAAAATACATGCGGTGTAATATAGCCTACATGCCATTTACTTTCCAGAAATGGAATTTCACCAGGTTTCCTCCAAAAGTACAAAGACATGTACAAGGAATATGGATGAGAAGAATAACATGGAAATTCAGAAAGGAATTTAAGATAAAAAATTGATTAATTATAAGATCATAATTAATTTAATTCAAGAGAAACTTATCTTAAATAATAGAACTATTAAAAGAATATGAATTCTATATATGAGTAAATGTTGTTTCATGCTATCGATGATCACGAGATAGACCAAAGACCCTTTGTATGTGTGTATGGTTTCATTCAAATTTGTTTAATTTAAATTCGTTGGAATGTGAAACTTCTTCCAATAAAATGTAGGGCCTGCGTTCCCATGATTTCTTAAATGTAAACCCCATGTAATGGAGGATCTCCCAGGCCAGTGGAGATGGTTCAAAAATCCGAAGCTGAGGCAAAACCAACCCAAGAAGATTCAAAGGTGGACATATGGGAGTTGCAAAACACGAACCATCGGGTTCAATGTGTTTTCCCTAGGTCAGGGTTATCTTATCAAACCACTAGATAAGCTAACCAATAGAATCTCATGATCATGCCATATTATTTTATTTATGTCTGATTTCATGGTTTATTTATTATGTATGTGTTGTCGCGGTCACATAATTAATGAAATAAACAAGCATGCAAAGATGGAATAAAATAAAAACTGAACTATGCGTAAACATTATCAGAACATGGTTAATCACTTAAGAAATCATCACTTAATATTAACAAGCATGTCATAATGTAAAACTACGCATAAAGAATAAAATCCCTCAAATACTCTATTAAGTCAGACCAAGCCTTCTGTTACTTGATTAAGAGAAAGACTCAATAAAACTATGTGTTTGACCAACCCTTGTTGGGACACTTAATTTTATAAAGGAAGCTCTTATTAAAGTTTTGGGTTAACTTAAACATTTTACATCAAGTGGAGTAGCCCTTGTTAGACTTGTTGTAAAATGGAGGCAAGTGTTGATGAAATCTAAGTTAGGATTTCAGGATTGGGGAGTCCACTCAACAGATCAAGGAAATGTAAGCTCACAGTTGGAAAAGAACTGCCTACCTCCCATCATCATTAAATCATTTATTGATTATAGGAAGGTTACAAGAAAAAAATGACAAAGAGAACCCCAAGAGGCAATAAGGAGTTATGGGGGTCTAAAATAATGCATCCATAAAGCATCCCCTCTGATCAGGTTCCTCACTTCAAGAGGAAAAGACAACACCTCCGTAGTAGAAAAAACACTAAGAGCTTGCTCAGCCATCGAGGCTAGATAATCCGCAACCCTGTTCCCCTCCCTCCACATATGAAAAAAGACAGTGTCACTGCTGATGATTTTCCTACATCTCCTCATAATATAGGTAACTGACCAGGGGGTGCTGCACTTATGGTGCATGGAGTAATGGAGGATGAGAGAATCAGTCTCTATCATGCCCAGGGTCATTCCTTGATGCCTGTAGAGTTGTAGAACCATGAGCATGGCCATGGACTTATCCAAGAGGGAATGGCCCCTACCAAAATGGGAAGCAAATGAGAGGATGAAATTCCCTCTAGGATCCCGTACCACACCGCCACCCTTCATGTAATCCGAGGAGCAGGAGCCATCAAAGTTGAGCTTCAGTCCGAGCGGGTGGGGATACCATCTAACCCAGTGGCCAGCCTTTGAAGGGATCCACTCAGGATGACCTGCTTGAATGAAATGAAGAGATGGGGCCTCTCGCCATTTGTTATATGAGCGAACCAGATCAAGAATGAGAAAAATTGTCCTAGCCACCACCATCCTACCGGAGCACTAAGACCCCTCATACCTGGCTTGGTTCCGAGCCAACCAAATGCACCAGCAACCTGAGATGAGAATGATGGCATGAGAATTCCTCTCTGATCTAGCACCCCCATCACCATGGAACCACCAATCGAGAAAGGGGAGGTCCCTCAGTGCCGCTACAGAAAATCCAATTAAGTCACCAAAAGCCCGCCACACATGTCCAGGACAGTCGCTGCTAAAGAAGAGGTGGGTGGAGCTTTACTCTCTGGGAGACATGCATCACAGGCAACATGAGGCCAAGCTGATGCCTGAGCACTTAACATTCTCGTCCATGGCCAATGCCCTGTTCCTAATATGCCAGAGGAGAAAATTTCATTTTGCAAGGGCTTCTTTGACCCAAACAGTCGAACCCCAAGAGTCATTCTGGTTCGCGCTAGAGTGCACCCTCCTGTAATCCTTAGAGGAGAACATTTCAGAAGATGATGTAGTAAAAACATAGTGGTCTGGGTCATCCGAGGGGTCAATCATATCGAACACTTGGAGTTGCGAACTGTCAAGAACTGCACCGATGAACTCTGGATACCTTCTTGCCTCCTTGAACGTGAGTTGGGTGCCAGGGCATCTGGGAAACCCAAGAACAGACCCTACCCAATTGTGGTTCCAAAAAGAGATGTCCCCCACACCTACAATCCATCTAGAAAAGAATTTCAGAGATTTCACGTGGGAAAGAACAGCCATACAGAGTGACGACTGGTGAGAATTTTTCCTGTTCCCCCTCCCACTGAACCGTGCATCCATGTACTTACCCCAGAGTGTGCGCCCCTCAATAACCTCCCACACCAGATTGGCCCGCATAACAAGCAGTGAGTCCGAGATGTTGTTAATTCCAATTCCCCCCTCCTGAACTTGCTTAGAAATCCTATCCCAGGATGCCCAGTGTTTCCACCCCTCCCCGTGCGCATCCCAAATGAAAGAAGAGTGGATAAAATAAATCTTTGTGATCACCCCCTTTGTAACCTTGGAGGCCACCAGTGCATGGAAAGGAATGGAAGATAAGATTCTGTTTGTAAGGGTTATCCTGCCTCTGAAAGATAAGAAGTGGTTCTTCCATTTCATAATTCTGCTGATCATCTTCCTGAAAATATTTTCGTAGTGGAGGATACACATCCTACCAGGAGAGACTGGGAAAATGAGGTACTCCATGGGAAAGGAGCCCCGCCGCATGCCAAGAAACGTGCTCAATGAGGCCACCCTACTGTCCGAGAATCTCTTTGGGACATATAAGGTTCTCTTGGCATGATTTACAATCTTCCCACTCCATCGACCATAGTCTTCAAGGACCTTGTTAAACCCCCAGAAAAACCACATACCTGCATTCATAAAAATAATGGAATCATCTGCAAACATTAGATGAGAGATATTCCTTGGACTGGGGCTGCACCAATAGGACCTAATGGTTCCCTGCGAGACAGATCTATTGATAAGATGACTGAGGACATCCTACGAAATAATGAAGAGGGTCTGTGAGAGAGGATCCCCCTTCCTTAGACTGTGAACAGCCTTGAAGAAACCATAATTTTGTCCCCTAAAGAGAATGACCATCCATGCAGAGCTAAAGCCCCGGAAAAGAAGGTACACAACCCACGCAGAAAGGCCCATACCTGACAAGACCTTGATGATGAATGACCACTTCACCCTGTCGTAGGACTTATCCATGTACAACTTGACCACCATGTTTGTGCCATGAACCCGCGTGTTGAAGCTATCGATGAGTTCTTGAGCTAGCGCAACTGCCCCTTGAATGGACCTCTCTTTAATGAAGCCATGCTGCTCTCAGGAGACCCATTGATGAAGGTATGGGCTAAGTCTGTTGTTGAGAATAGAGGTGAGGATCTTTTATGAAAAATTGCACATACTCAGAGGGAGATAATGGTGAAGCATTAAGGGATCTTTGACCTTGGGAATAAGAACCATAGTGGTGGCACTAGTGGCTCGGGGAAGAGTACCCCCATGGAAGAAGTCTTGGATTGCGAGCACAACATCTTCCTTGATCACGTTCCAGGAGGAACGGTATAAGGAGCCGGGGAACCCATCTGGGCCCGGAGTGCTATCTGAGTTTAAGTTAATAACATCCTGGTGGATCTCATCCTCCTATGGTAAGGACTCAAGCTGAGTATTTTCATGATCATATATCACCCTGGGAATGACGTCTGTGATGGCTTAGTGGCCCTGTGGGTACCCCTCAGGCATCTTGGAATTGGCTTTAGCGAGAAAACTACTGAAGAAAACCTCTGCCAAGCCACCCACAGTGTCTTGGTCATTAGTATAAGAAACATCCTCCAACCTTAAATTGGGTCTAACATGCCTTCGCCTTTCCTTGATGCATGAGTGAAAGAATGCAGTGTTATGGTCCCTGTCGCAGAGCCATCTCACCCTCGATTCATCGCGGTCCACACACTCCTCTCTGAGAAGAATTTCCACCAGCACATCTTTATTAGAACCCAATTCTTCAAATATCTTGACCAACCCTTGTTGGGGTTATGCAAAGGGGAATATATATCCTTGACACTAGAATGTCAAAGAAACTAGACATTCCGAGTTCAATGGTGAGGGCCATTGGGACTTGATAAAATAGTGGTAGAATTAATAAATTCATTTATTATTTTTTCATAAAATGTAATCAAGAAAGTACTGATAAATATTCTCTTTTAACTTGTAGAATCAATATGAAAAGTTCACCAACCACATTCTCTCTATGATCAATTCTGGATAAAGACAATATCCTCACTGGCAGTAACTTTCAGGAATTGTTTAGGTGCCTTCGGGTCATCCTACGCCATGAACAAATGTTTTACATGTTAGAGTCCTCACTTCATGATTATCTTGCCTAGGGGCAAGTGATAAAGATTTACTGGTCTATGATCAAAATTTGAGCGATGCACTCGACGTTCAATGTTTGATGATGTCATAAATGTCTAGTGAGCTCACGAAGTCTCATGAGGACATGGATGCCTACAGCATGATCGATCACCTCCATGGTATATACCAGGAGAGAGAAAGATAGGAAAGGTTTGATATCTCCAAGGCTCTATTTTAGAGCATTCTTGGAGAGGGTGCCCCAGATGGGCCTCATATAGTCAATATCATTGGTTACATTGAGCACTTGGAGGTCCTAGGGTTTAAACTCCCCAATGAACTGGGTACAGATCTCATTCTTGAACCACTTCCCCATAGCTTCTCTAACTTTGTTGTAAATTTCAACATGAAAAACATTGAGAAGTCTCTATCTGATCTTCTTATACTTATTCTCCAAGTGGACAATGATATGAAGCGTGATAAACCTTCTATCCTTTTGGTGAATAAAAGGAAAGGGAATAAGAAGAGATTTAAGCCCAAAGATTCTTCAAGTACTTCCAAGAAAAGGAAGATCAAAGGAGAGGAAAGAGAATAGGAGGTTGTTTGTTTCTCATGTGGAAAAAAGGGCCACTGGAAGAAAAACTGCACCCAGCCAAGGAAGCAAGGGGAAGCTTCATGTGAATTTGTTATCGAATGAAATCTATATGTTTCTACTAATTGGGTATTAGATGATTCTTGTGGTTCTCACATCTGTGTCCAAATATAGAAACCAAGTAGATTCAGAAATATTAATCGAGGTGAGGTGGATATGTGAGCAGCCAACAGAGCTAGACTCGCTGCTGTAGCTGTCGAAGACTACCACCTCACATTGCCTACTGGGATGGTCTTGGTTTTAAAAGGATTTTATTATGTACCCTATGTAACCAAAAACATTATATCAGTATCCATATTATATACCAATGGATTCATCTTCAAATTTGGAAATGAATGTTGCTACTTTTATAAAGATAACATTTTTTTGGTAGGGCACATTTATATAATGACCTTTATGTGTTAGACTACACAAAACAAGTAATGGAAATAGATGACAAAATTAATTCACATGACTCATACCACACCCAAATTTTGCATCACTGGCTAGGTCATGCCAATGATAAATGTTTGACAAAATTACATCAAGATGGGTATTTAGATTCTTTCGAACTAAAACCACTTGGTGTATGTCATGCGTTTCTACAAGGAAAAATGACCAAAGCCCCATTTAGTGGGAAAGGTGAAAGGGCTAAAGAGCTTCTAGAATTAGTTCACACAGATGTATGTGGACCATTTACAGTTGAAGAAAGGGGTGGGTTCTTGTACTTCATAACTTTTACTGATGATTTTAGTAGATATGGATATATTTACTTAATGAGGTATAAGTCAGATTCTTTTGATCGGTTCAAAGAATACAAGAATGAAGTTGAGAACCAACTTGGTAAGAAGATTAAGAAACTTTTCTTAGATAGAGGAGGAGAATATCTTAATCAGGACTTCATTTATTTCTTACGTGATTTTGGGATTCTATCTCAACTCACTCCTCCTTACACGCCTCAGTGGAATGGTGTAAACGAAAGGAGGAACCGCACCCTGTTGGACATGGTGTGATCAATGATGAGTCATGTGAGTCTTCCAATATCCTTTTGGGGATATTAATTACAAACATCAGCACACATAATAAACCAAGTACCAACTAAATTGATAAATGGTATTCCATATGAATTATGGAGTGGACGCAAAGCCATGTTATCGAATTTACATGTGTGGGGTTGCGAAGCATTTGTTAAGGCCTCTTCAGGTAACAAACTTGCACCCCGAGGAAAAAAGTGTATCTTTATAGGATATCCCAAGGAAAAAAGGGGATATTACCTATAAAACCCCTTAGATAAAAAGGTTGCTGTGGAAAGACACGCCATATTCCTTGAGAGGGAGCACATCTCCAAAAGAGATAGTGGGAGCGAGATAGACTTTGATGAAGTCAAGGCTCAAGATACACAGGAGTTGGTACAAGAACAGATTACACAAAGCCCCGTGGAAGAACAATCTATTCCAGTGACATAAGAACTACGTAGGAGCATGAGAGAGGTAAGAGAACTAGAACGATATGGTTTTCTTGTCACTGAGGCACTACAAAAAATATGGTTTTTACTAATAGAAAATTACTGACAGATAATATATCTATTGGTAAAAATGATTAATTCCAACAGATATTAATTTCTATTGATATTAACTATAGACACAAAAAATTTTCTTTATCAATAGATATATCTGTTTGTATTAGTTGTTCAATACCAATAAATAATTTACCAACATTTAAATTTGTTGGATTATCATAACAATACCAACAATTGATTTACCGATAAATAAATCCACTATTATTGATTATTATTACCAAAAAATCATTTTCCATTATAAAAATATGCTGTAATAAATTATTCGATAATATCAAATATTTTACCAAAAAATTGAATATATAGATAGATATATTACCCATTACAAAAATATCATTTTTATAATAAAAATATATGATTAATTAAAATATCCATGATTTAAAAAAATACCTGTGAAAATATATGATAATATATATATATATATAATCATAGTTTGTATAAAATATAATTTTTTATATCAATTATATAGATATTAGAAACACCCCCACCCAGGGCATTTTCGTCCGACATCCCTGCAACCCCCCTTCTCAAACCCTACCTACCCTTTCCTTACTGGCGTTCCTCACCAGTGTTCCTCACAAAAATCCTTGCGGTAACCCCTTACTATTACCGATCTGCGTTCCTCATTAAAATCTTCAAAAGAAACCGTCCCTATTCCCGATCGATGTCCCCCACTAACATCATCTCGCAAACCCCCCTCTTTGTTCCTGGAAGACATCCTCGTGCGAAACCCCTCACCGGAACTTCCGCCCAAGGTGTTCCAACTCGTCGTCCCTGCTCCACCATCGTTGTCCACATCATTTTATCACGGTATCCCGCGCGAACCCTCTATCTCCGGTTCCCCAGCTCGACCATATCTGATACAGATAAGCAGTAATTTTTCTGTTCATTTGATCTTTTTTCTCTTTTTTATTATAATTATATGTTAAAAATATAGCCCCTTTTCCCCACATTTTCCATGAAAAACAACATGTATTCATAAATACAAATTAGTAGAAGTTTCACAAGGGGAATGTGATGAAACTGTTCAATGTTTAACAATAAGAAAAAACAGAACTCAAGCAGTTTATGGAATCCCGAAATAGAGTGGTTCTATTCATTAAATAACTATTGGTAAAGATTTTGAGTACTGGACCCAATTCTAGAGTTGTTTCTTCAACGAAGAAATGAAAAGATTTTCATCTTTATATTGTTACATATATATCTTAATTGTTATTGAATATCTATACTTATAAATTTTGTAACTCCATATACATGTATCGCTCTTAGATTTATCATTATTCTTACTCCATATCCTTCCTCCATATCCAATTTATTTTTTATATTTACTCCATTGATCAATTAGTTTTTGTGTTTCCTTTTAAGTTTAGTGAATCCATGTGATATGTGGATTCTTATCTTTCAAAAACAGAATATTTATGCAGTAATGCCTATTGACATCATAAAATGAAACCCATTAAATTTTTCAACCCATTCCTCATGTAGCTTTATGATCGAGCTATTGATGCTATGATGAATGAGAATTTC
The DNA here is from genome assembly GCA_963277665.1 of Viscum album. NCBI lineage: Eukaryota > Viridiplantae > Streptophyta > Magnoliopsida > Santalales > Viscaceae > Viscum > Viscum album. The sequence goes on from OY728161.1 coordinate 1,474,196,652, forward strand.
AAAACTATAAAGATGGGTACAAATTTTTATGAATGCAACACAGTTTATAGCAGGATCATCTAGTTTTTTTATTTGACTAATCCTACACTCTTCATGTTATTATCGATTGTTGAGTTCTTATGAATGGCCCAAGTTATTTAAAGATATAATTATTAAATCATATTAATAATATTCTTCCTCAAGGGCAGAAAGTAGTACGACAAATGAAATTTATTTACATGGATCTATACCTTTTTATTTAGGATGAGGCAGCCAATATGCTCTTCATGCCAGAATGGTTATATTATTCAGAATTAGAGTCATGTTTAATGCTTCAATATATATATTTTGAGATGTTGTTAGCTAATTTGGTCTATCCTTTTTGTAGTAGTGATTTTATAGTTCACAGTTAAGAGCTATCTTAGATTCTTAGAAACGATTTACACGGAATCCGGGGTCCATGGTTTAGTCATGATAGTACCTGTATATGAAAATATTGATTTAGTAATGCCTATTTTGTTTGACTTACACATTAAAGAACAACATATTGATCTATCAATATCTCTTATGATAAAAATACTATCCCATGAATACTCATACTTTGAAGAAAATATTGTTCCTCCGAGATAATAGGATGATGAAGATAAACCATTTATCATTATATAGTTTAATAATGATTTTATATGAGATGTTACATAGATTATTTTAATGATAATCTCTAAAAAGAAATAGTTGGGTAGTATTGGGAACAGAGACAAGAGACGTTACTTTTGTATCTATGAGTATATGCCCACTACTAAAGAAATTGAGAATTTATTTAATCAGATACTTTTTTATTGTCTCCCATTCTTCTATATTAAAAGATCATATAAAACCATCATATCCCTATGCACATTAGAGTCAAAGAATCTTTACTTATTCATATATTTCTACTTCATCAGAAATATTAACCATACACACATTATGATGTGCAGTAGCTTTTATCCCACTCTTCAAAGGTGCATGGATGATAAACCTTTTTACCCTATACACCAGGTCTTCAAAGAGAATGCTAGAAGTTTGGGCTATCACCTTCACCCCTCTAGAGTTGTTGATATTAAACGCCATTATTTAAGGCTTTCAAGAGATGAGCATTTTCAGTACTTGTTGCATTCAATCTGGAAAAAAGGTGAGTTTTTGTGTTTTTATTTTAGTTGTTATGAGATTACACTTGTTTTGTTTCTTGTTTCATGGAACAACATGCATTGGATTTACAAAAATTAAATGATGGTGAAGTCACTACAGAATTTTATCATCAAACCAGAGAATGAATGCTTCCTAAAATGGTGGAAGAACTTAAAATAAATCCCAAGTTTAAATACAGATACATTCCATGGAAATGAATCTTCTTATCTTATTTTTTTATGGCTGCATGTGGATTTTCTGATGGATTTGAAGTAGGGATGAATCTTTTTTAATAGTGAAACAAGTATCAGATCTCAGTACTGTTGAGATACTAATTTTTTAGTTGTTTGATGTGATTCATCTTCATTTGAACACTTTTTTAGACGGAACTCACTATATATAGTATGATTATTTTTTTTATATTTATGTTGAATTTTAGATCATGAAACTTCAACTGTTGTTGTTGAGTGCATCATTAATTTTAAAAGTGAAGTTGTTTCTAGATGTTTTCTGGGATTTTTGGAATTTGTGAGCAGTGGAGGGCTCTAAAGATTGTTTTTGATTCTATGTTTTGGTGGTTGGTTTGAGATTCCAAACCCCATTTTTTGGTCTTTCTGGGGGGTTTATTTTTATTGCCTTCATGTTTGATTTGTCTAATTCATATACTATTGCTATCAATTGGAATATAATTACACTGCCTTCAAAGAAAGGTTTCCTGATTTTGTGTATGATGAAGCAGTTTGAAGATGGTTTGATAGCAAGTATTTTTGGGACTGCTACGATCTGAGATTTATATTTCTTCTTTATTCGGATTGCTGACCGGCTGAAAATAGGTATGATATCTTTCTCTACCTGGGACAACTATGTCATGATGTCCCTAGATCATGAGCTTTCACAATCTTATGGATAATCATTTGAAAGTGGCAACATATTTCTGCCGACCTTCATATTTTGGATCTCTATATGTGTAAGGATTATTTCTTGGAGGTTGAAATGATCCATTTCTCATTCACTTCTTGGTGTATGCTTCTGCCTTCATCAATATTTTAAGAGTTTAGGACTCCGCTGCATATTTATCTTTTATTCTTGAAGAATGAAACAAGTTCCAAAGAAGCAACCAGTTCTAAAATGGAGTATCAGTATTGCATGGACAGCTGCATAAGGAAGAATGCATGTCAGAAATCCAATATAAGTGTACACCTTCATGTGATGGAAACCTCTTATCTGAGTGTTTTGCTGATATTTCAGATCTGGTTTTACATTGACAGGTTGGATTATGGATGGACTATCAAAGCATGGATCCATATATACAGTAGGCTTGATTTCTTTGGAGATGAGCTGGTCCATTTTCATTCACTTCTTTGTGTCTTTTTTCAAAAACTTTCAATTTCAAGTTGGTGTAAGCTCGCTAAACCTTGGGTATTCACTGCAAGTTTTGTTTTATTTAATAATGTTTTAGAGGTATGATTTGGGTGTCCAACTCATGTCTCATTTATCTTAATTTTTTTGGGATTGAATTCATATAGATAATTTTTACTGATTTGTGGATATGTTTTTTGGTTTTTTGTGATGTAGATATTAGAGATGAAGGGTGTGGCGTAGCAGCGACTTGAGGTTTCTTGCAGGTATTGGAGCTGGCTCGATTTGTTTCTCATTGGTGCTGGAGCTGTCTTACTAGTCCTGGAACATGGATGGGTAACTGTTACTGGTGCGCTGAAGGATGTGGTATAGTTGGAGCTGGCTCGCTGGTCCTGGGGCATGTATGGGTTGCCGGTTCTGGAGTTGAGTCATTGGGGGCATGAATGGGTTTCTGGTACTTGGGGGGGTGTGATGTATCCCGCCGGGTGATCCTGTTTGGGGGGGGGATCCCATATTTTTTAATCAATATTTTGTATTAAATTTCATTATTAATATAATTACTTTTTTTCTTTTAAGTTTTAACATTCATGTCAATCACATTCGATTTAATAATTAAAAGAGATGAATTATATATTATAAATTAATAAATATAAAAATTTATAATTTTTATTTAAATGTAATTTATAAATAGATATTATATGTTGGTAATACTATTTCCAACAGAAAAATTTGTAATAATAATTTGTTTCTAAATACTTTAACCAACATATATATTATCTATTGGTATTATTGTAATTGTAACAGAACTATTTTATCTATCACAAAAACATTTAGTGACAGAGTTTTTACCGACAGTTTAGCGACAAAAACATATGTGTTGGTAAAACGTTTTACCAACAGAAAATGCACTTTTACCAACAGATATGTCCCTGTTGAAAAAAGACATTTTTTTGTAGTGATGGTGACTCATTATTAGTTGACAATGATAATCCTCTTACCTACAAGGAAGCAGTTGAAGGCACAGACACTGCCAAGTGGCAAGAAGCCATGAATTCTGAAATGGATTCTGTGTACCAAAACTAAGTCTGGATTTTGGTAGATCCTCCAGTTGATGTAAAGAATATTGGTAATAAATGGGTATTCAAGAAGAAAATGGACATGGAGGGGAAATTCAACACCTATAAGGCACGACTGGTTGCAAAAGGTTTTAGACGGTGTCAAGGAATCGACTATGATGAAACCTTTTCACCAGTTACGATTCTGAAATTCATCAGAATCCTATTGGCCATTGCAGCTTATCATGACTATGAAATTTGGAAATTGGATGTCAAAACCGCATTCCTTAACGGGAACCTCCAGGAAGATGTCTACATGACACAACCTGAAGGGTTTGTGACTCCAAAGGATGCCAATGAGGTATGCAAGTTGAAAAAAATACATTTATGGATTAAAGTAAGCATCAAGGTCATGGAACATTCGTTTTGATGAATCCATAACAGAATTTGGCTTTGTTAAGAATGAATGTGAGCCTTGTGTCTACAAAAGGTTTAGTATAAGTGAAATTATTTTCCTAATAGTATATGTTGATGACATATTACTAATTGGAAACGAAGTACCTGTCTTAGAGTCAGTTAAGGCATGGTTGGATAAATGATTCTCTATGAAAGACTTGGGTGAGGCATCATATATTCTTGGGATCAAGATCCATCGTGATAGATCTAAGAGAATTCTAGGCCTATGTTAAAGTACATACATTGATAAGATACTTAAGAGATTCAGTATGGAACAGTCCAAGAGGGGATTTTTGCCAGTGTCACATGGCATTCATCTTTCCAAGAAAATGTGTCCTCAGACACATGAGGAAAGAAAGAAAATGTCAATGATCCCTTAAACATCTACGATTGGGTCATTCATGTATGCTATGCTATGTACAAGGCTAGATGTTGCTAACACATTAAGTGTGGTAGTCATATATCAAGATGATCTAGGAGACCACCATTGGATGGCAGTCAAGACTATCCTTAAGTATTTGAGGCATACTAAGGATATGTTCCTCGTTTATGGAGGATAGGAGGAACTAGTCATCAGAGGACATGTAGATGCTAGTTTCCAGACTGATCAGGATGACATGAAGTCACAGACTGGATACATCTTCAGTTTGAATAGAGGTGTAGTGAGTTGGAAGAGCTCAAAGAAAGGTGTGGTCGGAGATTCTACAGCAGAGTTCGAGTATATCGCAGATTCTGAGGTAGCTAAAGAAGTAGTATGGATGAGAAGCTTCGTCCAAGAGCTAGATGCTGTACCCAACAGTAAATATCCTATCACACTCTATTGTGATAATACTGCAGTGGTGGCACTTGAAAAAGATCCAAGGTCACATCAGCGGACAAAGTAATACTTCAGAAGTATAATCTCTTGAGATATTTTTCTCAGATAGGTGAAGTTGCAATGAGCAGTATTTCCACAGAAGAAAATGCGGCGGACCCCTTGACTAAATCCTTGACTCAGCAGAAACATGATCATCATGTGAGGTCTAGCGAACTAAAAGTCATAGGCAGCTGGCTCTAGTCCAAGTGGAAGTTTGTTAGGGTTGCTGTCCTAAGAACCAACTATTTTGTAATTTTATTAAATGAATGTTCACTTATTATATATTGTTCATTATTCTTCATGAAAATAATATAATAATGTCCTGGAATATTTGTTTCATTGATAAGGTTGTGGTAGATCACCGCTATGATTAGAACCTTGAAATGTTATAATAATATTCTTAAATAAAGTTCTGCGGTTGGATGACATACTATGATAGGAAACATAGTATACATACCGTCATGTGTGAGTACTTGTAAGAAGACGAGACTCTCTCTCATTGAGTTCACACTTGGTAATATCCAAGATGGGAGATTATGAGAATAGACTCGCCAGTAGTAATTCTGCATGTTTTGGTGTCATCAGACATTGCTATATGTGAGCTTGTGTAATGGTCCTTAGACTGGAAGATTATCATCAAATCATGTCATGACTCGTACACTTAGATGTGCTGAAGAAAACCGTCACGAAGATAGTTGGAAGGAAGTATGGTATGTTGGGTTAGTCATGAATGAAATGTTATTAATGGATAATTCAAGGAAGGATTTGTCCCTTCCATGATTATGGAAGTAAATATCTCGGGCCCTTTGATTGAATTAGAACTGTCGAACAAATTCCATGGCCATGGTGTCACGACGAGTTTATTTCTGGAAGTCAAAGAATGACAGATCAAGAAAATAGGTTTATGACACTTCCATGAAACTATCATGATGATATATTGAGACAAAGGGATTAAATTACACAGTAAGTGTTCATATGAGGTGACACATCAATGCGGCGTCAACTTCTTTCTCTTGGGTGCCTTGACCCATTGCTAGACAGTAATCTTGGACTTTAGGCAAGCCCGCCTAATGCCAATGAGAAAGAGGCCTAGAGGGTCACACACTAAGTGTATTCAAGTATCTCAAGTAGAATAAAGATTATTCCCACATGTGGTTTAATAATTATTCAAGGAATCCTAAATCATTTTAATTTTGGAGGAAGAATAAAATGAATACAAGTACACGCCATGTATTAATGATTACATTCCGTGTAATTTTTATTTTGAAAACAAGTACGCATCGTGTATTATTGAATGTACACACCGTGTAGTTTTAATTATTGGAAAGGAAATGAATAAATGAAAACAAGATATACATGCCGTGTACATTGAATGTACACGCTGTGTAGTTTTCAATGAAAAACTAGTACACGCCGTGTATTTATGATTACACGTCATGTAGTTTTTCCAGCTGGGATTTTGAGGAAATATCATTTTATTATATGATATTTATTATAATCAGTGTGGGAGAATGTTAAGGAATTAATGAATCGACATGGGGTTTTAAAAAGAGTTAATGAAATAAATAAAACGCGTAACACATTTATTTATTGTCATAACTCTACAACCTCAAACCTGATTATAAATATCCTCACAACCCCAAATCTTTTCCTAAGAGAATCATTGTGCACAACAATTCTGGAGAATTATCTCAAGATCAAAAGAACTCCATCCTCTAAGAACACTCTCAATACCAAGAGAGATCCACCTCCACCGGATCAAGGTGAGGGAGACAACGAAAGCAAAGGCTTCTCCATGCTAGCACCCAGAGATTCCTTTGGAAAAATCTAGAGATACATAGTGCACGTGTGGATCACCGCTAGAGGAAGTATACACTTGGATTCTGCGATGTAATGACGAATCACATCGGAATGTGATAAGAAATATCAACGAATAAAGAACGCCATAAAATGTACTTCTTTTCAATTAATTAAATTAATTATAATCAATATGTGACAATCCACATTTATGGTTCCTGGACTATTCCTCTTCTTTGCCTATTTCTGTGATTCGATCCATGGAGTCTGGAATTTATCATCGTATTGATCCCGGATTGGTCATTGCTAATGAAAAAAATCCAAGTGGGCACATCCACCCACGAGCTTCCGCTGCACCCGGGACCTTCAAAAATTTCTATTTTATCCTCAAGAAATTATCTTTTATTTTCTTTTTATGAATTCCTAAAACAATTTCTTTTTGAGGGGTATTTAACAAGATGTAAAAATTATTTATTTTATTCTGGGTTTAACATACATGAAAACCGTATTCCCTTTCCGTGTGTTAAAAATGACATAATGATATTGTCTTTAATCACTTTTTAAAATGCCATGATTTTTTTATATGAAAACCCATTTGTTTTATTTTCCACGGTTTATTTATGAAATGTTTTATTATAATCTACGTGGATAAAATTAATTAATAAATATAAAGGATGTGTTCTGAAAATTCTCCAATGCATTGTTTAAAGAATTTTATCTCTAGAGAAGACATGTTTTACGATAACTTAGTGAATAAACTTGGAAATTTTTATGACACCTAGATGAAAAAACTTGGTGATTTTATTATTATTGTCTGATTAAAATGTTTTAGACACTTTTTTGTGTTATGATTAATGACCTTTTTATTATGATATTCCTCATGTACCCTTTATCATGAAATAATTATATTCCTCATTTTCTTATTGATATTTTTAAAGAACACTTTTAAACTGTTTCCCTTACTTTCCCTTACTAGGCCTTACACTCACCCTTTCCTTTAATGTATGTCCCTAATTTATGAGATGCAGTAAATGTAATTAGGATGAATCTTTGAAGAATAGTTCTAAGTGGATTATAAGAATGTTTTAAGTTTTCATGTATTATGTACCTTTTTTCCAAGAAACTAAACTTTAAAAGAATCTATATTTGTACAATGTAATGAAAAGTTATGTAATAAAAAGGTAGGATGCCATATAAATCACATATAAACATCATGTTCATAACCCACGGTGAATTTAATCAATGGTAATAACAAAAACTAATTCCCCCACTTTATGGAAACTCAGAGGTCCATTATGTAGTTCTGGCCAGACATTATCATAGTTCCCCTCCCCAAGTCCCAACCATGATATCCCCTATCTATAATATCCCATATAAAGGAAAATATATGAAAACTATTTGTGATTATTGGTCCTCTAACACCATTTTGCAACACCCCAACCCAAACCATCGAGTTTGAGCAGGAAGGACACATGGCCTCATGTGTGCTTTCCCGTACGCAAGAGGCTGGTGACTAGAAGCGAGTGTCTGAGACCATCAGTGGAGGGAATATACCCTCAATATCATGTCATAGGATCAATAATAAATAATTAAAAATATAATAAATACACATATTAAACATACATAAACTAAATAAATGGCATACATATCATATAAATAAACATCTCTCAATGTAGAAATACTATTCATTGTAATAAGAATAAGGAAATAAATAAATAAAAATCACTATGGGGGTTCTCTAGAGTCTATCCTAGTCTTCCACATACTCCGTGCACCCCTGCTCAATCATCCACCACAGGGCCCTTTCCCTTCTCTGGATCCCTCATGAAATATACAAGAGAACCGAAATGCCCGAGTAGGGTGTGAGTACAAGAATCAGTATGACATCAAAAATGCATCCTTAAACTAATGTTCACATGTATAAAAAGTTTATTCCATAATGATAATAAATGTGTAATGAACATAAATATACAATCCAAAAAAATCAAGCGATCATGCACTAACTAAGCTTTCACAGACCCCTGGATATACCTACTTCCACTCCATGCCAGCAGGATAGTCATGGTATGTTATAATAAATATGGAAAAATACTAAGCTCAAAATACATATCTTAGAAATTGTAAAGTATTGAGTTGCATCACGCCCCAAGGTTGTCATATCCCGACTTTGTCATGGGTTAATCCCTAAGGTCGTTGTGCCCCACGGGTTTAGAACCCATGCTATCACACCCTGTCAATGCCTCGAGTCAAACCCCAAGGCCGTCATTCCCCTTGGTCCAGGCCCACAGGCTATCATAGACCCAATGTGCTACCTCGGGTGAGGCCCCAAGGTTGATAGACTCCGTACCCTGTGCTCAGGTCCATCATCGTCGTCGCCGCAAGTTGTGAACACTTCCCCTCTAAGGGATTCACATCACACGATAGTCCACCTATCTCAAGTGAACAAATAGAACCTCCAAGGAAATTTTATCACACATCATAGAGTATGCTTACAAGATAGACATAATATATCATTATGATAAATAAATTAGTAATACATAACAACATGTGATTATATTAGATCATGGAAACAAGATAGTCTAGAAATACTCATGGAATCAAATATCATAACAAGTATTATGATTTAAACACACACCCACATGTGATCAAAATCATGAGATATAATTAGCTATATCAACACAATAATCATATAATGGAAACATGTGTAAACAAGATCCCAATAGAGTAAGGAACTTCCTACCTCAAATTCATTATTGTCAACATCAAGGATAAAACAGTAATGTGTAGTTTGAAAGCTAGAGTGGAAACATCAACAGTCAAGAATACCACCTCACATGACTTATTAACATAGTTTTTGACACTTTATCACTATAGGTTCATCAAAGGATCCAATAATCAAAGCCAACTATTTTATTTCCAAAAGATATAAAATATCACATGCGATGATACTTTCTCTCTCTTGGATAATTTTCAAATTATCATTAAAATATCACAAGTAAGTATATTTTATCTCTCTTAGATAATTTCCAAATTATCATTAAAATATCACATGCAATGATATTTTATCTCTCCCAAATAATTTCTAAATTATCATTTTACTCCAACACATGTGCCAATAATCTACTTCTCAAGAATAATTATAAAACCACTTTTGAAAATTTATATCTTTGAATTAATTTGATAACACATCTGGTATTACTTATAAATATTCTTTAATTAATCCATATATTTATCCTTGAAATTTTTTATAATTACACTATGATAATTTTATATCTTTTTCACATAATAATTTACTTATAATTATCCTTGTATAATTTTTGTCATTATCTTCTAAAAATTATATCTACAAATTATTCATCCATAATTTGTATAAATTATTGTCAATAATCTCATGCAATTATCATTTAATAATTCATTGTAATTATCACTTGATAATTATTTATTATTATCCTTATATAATTCCTTGTATTTATCTTTTGATAATTTTAATAATTTATCCTTTGATAATTTTATTTTAAATTTTCATTTGACAATCTTATGGAATTATCTTTCATAAAAACTTGGATTTATTATTTTACCATTAAACCAATTTTTTTTACAATTTTTTTAATGAAGGATAGGAATAGAATAAAATTAATAAAATAATGAATATAGAAAAAAGACACACCTTCTTCACTATAGTTTCCACACACAAGTGGAAATAAGAGGATCCCACCACACTAGAGAAGGAAACCAAACTGAAGCAGGCCTACCAATTGAAAAAGGGGTGTATCAGGATTGTTCAGATTCAACAAAAACATCCAATAACGAAGGTATGTTTGGATATATGAAACTTCATCTTGTACGTGTTCGAAATCTAAAATCTAAAATTCAATCTCCCATTTTAAAACATGTTTCAACCGAATATTGATGGTAGAGACTTTAATTACACCCATTAAAGTGTTATTAATTTTTAAATTGGTCAAAACATTGAGTTTCCATGGATTCAGAAGGTAGCCACATCATTAACGGAGGTTTGGTCCTAGAGATTATGAAGATGAAATAAGAAAAATTAATTATTAAAATCATTTTAATAATAGGATATAAGGGTAAATACCCATTGTTCTTCATTTTTCCAATTTATCATCATCATCATCATATAAATTTTTATTCGAAGAAAAGGAAGGTACAAGAGAGCAAGAAAACCCACATCCCCTGTCACTGAGGATCGGAGCTAAGGAGGCCTGAAATAATATAACCCAATGAAACCCCCTATGATCAAATTGACCCCCTCAAGCTTCAAGATATCCACAGTATGAAAGCATACATCCTATGAACTAGAGATAACCAGCGAGGCCAATTGGTATGCTACTTTGTTTCCCTCTCACCATGTGTGCTCCACTTTTGTGTTGTTGCAGATAATTCTCTGACACTTTTAGATGATGTAGCTGATCAACCAAGGAGAAATACCATAGAATTGAAGGGAGTTGTGTACTAACAAAGAATATTTTACATCTTATAATATGTCCAATAACATCTGTCCGCATAGACTGATATCCAAGAGAATATCTATAGACTTTTCTTGGAGAGAGGTCCCCTAACCCATCCTGATAGAAAAATCCATGTAGATTGACCCACTAGAATCGCTCACTACTCCCCCTCCACACATGACACCTAGGGCATAAGAACTATATGTATTGAGCTTCAAATCTCTCGAAGGAGGGCTCCACCAGACCCAATTTCTCCCTACACTGTTGCTGGCTGGTAAAACATCTCAGGACCCTTATTTAAACCATAGAAGATATGGAGTCTCCTTTTAGTTTCTCACAACCCTGAACAAGTCGATTAACAAATTTCTCATCTATGAAAAGATAGAGTGAACCAACACAGAATCCCATTCATGTCTTACTTTATTATTGAATTCTATGAGCCAATCCTTATACAACTTGGACAAAGTGTTGGAGGATTACTATCACTATAGTGGATAGGTTATCAATAATAGAAAGAGTGACTTCTATATTTATAGCAGGTGTAACTCCAGGAGGGTTTCAATAGTGAGCCATATTTTTGGCATACAGAGAGTGAACCTTCCTATAGACTACCTAGGTGCCCCCATTTCATCAGGAAGGTTGTATATCTATGATATTGACCCCCTCCTCAGTAAGATTAATGACTGGGTTCTTAAATGGAAGAATATATATCTATCCTTTGGAAGTAGTATTTCATTGGTCAACAACGTGCTTTTAGCTACTCCGGTGCATTCCCTCTCGGCGACCAGTGTCCCAAAATGCATCATAAAGAACATTGATCAGATCCTAGCTAGTTTCATATGAGAACCCCTCTCCAACGAAAAAATACACTAGGTCTCATGGAATAAGATGGTGAGTCTGGTTAGAGAAGGAGGTATTAGTGTTCCCAATATTGAGGATACCCTTTGCTACATGCATGAAAAACTAGTGAGGAATGTTTTGAAATGAAATACCCTTTTGGGGATAACCATGCACAAATATTTTGGGAACCAAGAGTTAGTGGAGGGAAAAACCTCACCTTTATGGTTGATGATTGGTCCCCTTGTCACTATCCTCCACCTGCACTCCCATTGGCTTGTTAGGATTGAAGACCTCTCCTTCTGGAATCATAATTGGTGCATGAAAATTATTGTTTTTCCTAAGTTCCTAGCCACCCACATCTCCTTCAGGTAATCCAATCATTTTACTCCCTTCATCAAAGCAGTTCTATACAAGGTGCAGATGGACCAATTCAATCTCATTGAGATGAACTCAGACCTGGATAGATGTGTTTTTACCTCATCTCCCTCAAGGACATTTACATCAAAGGATTTTCATCATATCAATAACATGAAGGTTCATGAAGATTCTTGGGATAAGGTGCTTTGGGTTAAAATTATCCCAACCAAATATAATTTTCTTACTTGGAGGATCAGGTAGGGGTAAATAAATTACCTGTACGTGTGATGTAACTAAACGCCTGATGCTTACAAATGTTATGTTTCATATAAGGTAAAAATAATATTCTAAACCTAATTTCAGTCTCATATATCTCATATAATACACCATTCAAGAGATACATCATTTTTTTTTGTAAAAAATGATAATAAAAATATTAAATAAATTACCCTCACATACGATTCAATCAAATATTCAACACGCACAAATGTTATGTTGTTCCTAGAGTAAAACTTACATTCTAGACCTAAAGGTGGACTCATATTTATCATAAGAGACACTGATTGAGAGATATTCTATGTAATGACCCGAAATTTTGAATAAATCTTGTTTCCTAATTTTATGTGTTATTTTATTTTATTTTTATACTCAACAAAAATGTTTCATTTGATAACATGAGTATAATTAAAATTAGACTGTTGGGTTTTGACTGTTATTTGACCATTGGTCAATATGACTGCTGGAAACTAAATGTTTTGACTATTGTCTCTAAATACAAGCAATCTTGGTTAATTAATATAGAAAGAAGATTCGATGGCCTCACCCAGTAGTCTTGGACCGATCGAAGCCCACCTAATAGAACTTGGGAAGGAGGTAGCACCACTGGGCTTTGCTCTGGACCAAACCCAAGCTGAACTTCATCGTGTGAAGCTAGAACGGGATCGCCTTCGCGAGAATTTCAAACTGATAGAAATTACTACTCGTGCGATGTTGGCCGAGCCTCCCTCGGATTCTCTCACCTTAGCACACCTTACACTTAGGTCCTATGATGGTGTGATAAGGGGCTATGTAAGGAGACCGTAACTGCCTTGTGTAATCCTTTGTTTTAAATAAAAATTGGGATTTCTTCTTATGATGAAGTTTATGAATTTTCAAATGTCTGGATAAATATAGTATGCATATTTTTGATGAATTTTAGAGAAAGGATATTTTAAAAATGTTTATGTAAACCTTAAATAAATAAAAAAGTGTAATGATTTTCAAAAAAAGGTCTTCTACAAATATGTTCAGTACGAAATTTAGAGTCTAATAAGATCAACTTAATTTTTGATAAATAGTAAATTATGAATAGTGATTTTATGCTTAGGATTAGTAATGTGACCAAATGTATTAGTAATCTCACTTAAAGAAAGTATTAATATAATCTAGGCACCTTGATTAAGTAATGTTATTCAATAAAATGGTTAAAAAACGGTTTCATAAATTATTATTCAAGTATTATTTTTTTCGGGTGAATAGTGTTTTTTAATTAAAAATTAAATTAAAAATATTTAGAAAATTATTTTTATAAAATGGATTTCATTTTTGAACTCAGAGCATCGATATTATGTTAAGGTAATTTTTGGGGATTTTTCTAAAAAAAATGAATTTTCGGTGAATAGTGTATTTATTTAAAAAATAAATTAAAAATATTTAGAAAATTATTTTTATAAAATGGAGTTCATTTTTGAAGTCAGAGCATTTATATTTGGTTAAGGTGAAATTTTGGGATTTTTCTGAGAAAGTTGAATTTTCAGTGAATAGTAAAAATACAGTTTTAGGGTTTCGGTATGTTTAATGACATCATAACTGTGTCATGATGATGTCATGAGATATTTTAAGGTATGGTCGACTAAAGAGGATGAATTATTGTGTGGGGGTCCCCATGTGGCCTAACTCTATGGGAAGTACCATGGGAGGGCCCATGCTTTTGAGAAAACCACTTTTGAGGTGTCCCTTGGCCATTAATGCCTTGTCCCCTCACTTTCCCTATAAATACCAATCCATCATCTCATATTTTCGACTCCAAAACCATCCTCAACGAAGTTAGGGTCTCCTTACCACCCAAGGAGTCCTCCCAAGGTGCCCCCAAGCCCTCAAGGTCCAAACCTTTGAGTTTTAAGAGTTACGTTTTAAGGTAAGGGATCCGACCTCTCTCTTTCTTTTCAAGTAATCTCTTTTATGTCATTCCTTTTATGCTCCATGTTATTATGTTGGAGGATGTTATTTTATATTAATTATACTGTCCTTTTTATGTTCATATGATGAGAGACCCCCTCTTACTCTAATCATTTCATTTTATGAAAGTTTAAGTGGCGCCGTTAGGCTGCCGAAATTTTTGTAACGGATTCTTTCACCCTTCTCATTTTCAAGTTCTATTTTCTTGTCAAGTATTTAAAGTTCCTTTTTATTATGTTGGGGTATGATCTCTATATCTATCATACTGATCTTTTATGATCATATGATGAGAGACCCCATTTTATCTCTTCAATTCAATATTTTTAAGTTTTAAGTGGCGCCGTTAGGCTGCCGAATTTTTAAGGGATTCTTTCACCCTTCTCGTTTTCAAGATCTATTTTCATGTCAAGTCTTTCAAGTTACTTTTTATTATGTTTGGGTATGATCTATATATCTATCATACTGAACCCTTCTGTTTATATGATGAGAGACCCTATTTTTATCTTGTCAATTCATTTTTGGTTGAAGTTTAAGTGACGTCGTTAGGCTGCCGAATTTTTAAGGGATTCGTTCACCTTTCTCATTCGTTCACCTTTCTCTTAAATTTAGTATTTTTAAGTTTTAAGTGGCGCCGTTCGGCTGCCAAATTTTTAAGGGATTCTTTCATCCTTCTCGTTTTCAAGATCTATTTTCATGTCAAGTCTTTCAAGTTCCTTTTTATTATGTTGGGGTATGATCTCTATATCTATCATACTGAACCCTTATGTTCATATGATGAGAGACCCTATTTTAATCTTGTCAATTAATTTTTGGTTGAAGTTTAAGTGACATCGTTAGGATGCCTAATTTTTAAGGGTTTCGTTCGTCAATTCATTTTTGTTGAAGTTTAAGTGACGCCGTTGGGCTGCCGAATTTTCATAAGAGAAATCTTATTTTTGTCTTCCTTTCATGTTCTTCATTTCATATGGTATATCTTTCAAATTTCATTACCATGTTCTCAAATCCTTTATATTCTGTCCCTCTACTGTTTTATGGGTCATTTATGAGTGTTTGACCCATGTCCCCTCTCTTTTCAATGTTTTCTAAAACCCCGAAACAAAGCCGTTATGCTGCAGAATTTCCGTCTCAAAATGTCTCTCTCTTTTTCTAAAGTACTTTTATTTTATTAAGTTAATACTCAAAGATATTTCTTCAAAAGGGGTATTCATATATATACCAAAATGTTTTATTTTAAATTCTGGGATTTACATTCATGAGACTCGCTCTCCCCTTCCGTGGGTTTAAAGTGACGTAAAGATCATGTCTTTAAAGCAGTTTTTAAAATGTTATGATTATGAAATGAAACCCATTTATTTTATGCTATATGGGTTGTTTATGAAATGATTTATGATGATATATGTGGCTCACATGATAAAAAAGGAAAATTTAAGGGTGCGCCCTAATAGCGCTCCAATGCATTGGGTAATGATGTAACCACTAGAGATTAAAATTTTCACAATAACTTGGTGAATAACCTTGGTAATTTTCAAATGAAACCTTGGGGATGGACCTTGGTGATATGTTCATGATTGTCTATGTTAAATGATGTAGCCACATCTTCAAGTTATGAAAAATGTTATTTTTATTATGATATTAGACATGATTTCTTTCTCATGCCTTAAAGTTCTTTTCATGACATTGTTGATGTATCTCAAGTTCACATGTTAAATGTTTCCCCTTGTTTCCTTTACTGGGCCTTCTGCTCACCCTTTCTTTTGATGTATGTCCTCAGGTTATGAGATGTGGTAATGAACCTAGGATGAACATAAGGAGAAGCCTTTCAAGTGTTTAAGAAGAATTTTTTTTTGTTTCATGTATTAAGTTCCTGGTTTCCAAGACACTAAACCTTAAAGATCCCCGGTTTTGTAAAATGTAATGAAATTTTATGTGATAAAAATGCGGGATGCTATAGTTGGTATCAAAGGATGGTTTAGTTATTTGTGGAAATTAGGATATGAAAACTTTAGGAAGAAACCTATAGAAAAGTTTAAATATAGGAAATCTTCCAGATATTTTGGTGAGTATTGAGTAAGGGGTTGCCAAGAAAATACATCCCTGTCTGGATATGAGCAGGTAGAGGTGGCTCTGGCACAGATGTACATAGGGGTAAAACCCGAAAACACCGCTTTGAGCTAGACTCGAATGAGAACTGGTACACGACAACGGGCCTTGCTACACTCTTGGTTACGACACTCCCGGGGGATATTCTTTGGTAAATTCATAAGCTTAGTATGAACCATTATTAAAGGAACAAAGATAAAATAAAATAAAGATTCACATAAGAATATACGATCATGGATAACCTAGATTGGAACCTAGGGGATCGCAAGTTAGGATATACTTTTATTATACAAGTTTATCCTTTTATGCTTAAATTTTCCTTTTCATGATTATTGGCTAAGTATTTAAGCCCCTAATTATACTTTCTCTTCTTTGTTAATGTTGGGAAATGGAAGAACATGTCCCAACAACCAATGTGAGAGGAAATGTGACGATTTCTGTATTAATATGACAAAGATGATTAGGGGATTAAAAGATGGTTATTATTTTGGAAGACGTTCACTATTTTGGGGACCCTATATGATCGAGGTAAATAGATTACTACAGTATTTTCATTGAGGAGTAATACTGACTTATATTTTGAAGAATCGATGAATTTAAGGCGGACTTATAGTAATTTAGGTTACTTATGGAAATGATTAACCTATCTTGGGGTAAATATGTTTAGTTTAGTTACTTTTTTTATAAGATGTTAGGAGTGGTTGATGTTGTTTGGAGATGAATGATAAAGTTTACCTTGGAAGACTATGTTATCAAATCCTTCTTGTATTTGGGTTTCAATCTTAGTTTGGTTTATTTTGAGGATTTTTAAGGACAATTATTTATGGAATGGTCTATGATGAACTTTGGGTAGTACCATGGAACATTGAAGATTTAAAAGTAGTTTCCATTCCTATGGGATTATTTCTTTTTGAAGAGTTGTTTTACCTTACCCTTTCTGTTTTTGGGATAATGTTTAAAGATAGAAGAAATAGATAGTTAATATTTGGTGGATTATGTGATTCTCTAGAAGATTATTCTTGTGTTTTCATGAGACCAAGTGTTTTTGAATGCTCATCGTTTGGAGAAAAGATTATTTTGGGTAGAAACTTATTAAAGGATGAAACTCTACATGAAGGTAGGTATATTTTCTTATGTTTTTGTTCTATGTAGTAAATTAATTCCTCAAAATTATGAAAAGGAACGTAAAACAAAAACGTTGTTGGTTTACGTTTCCTACTAGGTAATCAAAGACCGTTTACACACATCATAAGTTTGGGATTTTCTTATGGTTAACTTTCTCCTAATCATGTTTTCTATCACTCTCCCCCAGAACTTGACCCTTTGTTTTTTCTTCCATATCCATTTTTTCCTCCATGGAATCCTAGTATGGGTTAACTCGGGTGACCTTTGTACTTACCTTTCTTTCTTTTAAAGTAATAGTTTTAATGACTCCTTTTCCGGTGTGGGACATTCAATGAAATTTCAAAACCCAATTTTAAAAATTGCGAGGACGCAATTTCTTAAGGGGGGAAGATTGTAACGACCCGAAATTTTGAATAAATCTTGTTTCCTAATTTTATGTGTTATTTTATTTTATTTTTATACTCAACAAAAATATTTCATTTGATAACATGAGTATAATTAAAAAGAGACTGTTGGGTTTTGATAGTTATTTGACCGTTGGTCAATATAACCGCTGGAAACTAAACGTTTTGACTATTGTCTCTAAATACAAGCAATCTTGGTTAATTAATATAGAAAGAAGATTCGATGGCCTCACCCAGTAGTATTGGACCGATCGAATCCCACCTAACAAAACTTGGGAAGGAGGTAGCACCACTGGGCTTTGCTCTGGAACAAACCCAAGCTGAACTTCATCGTGTGAAGCTAGAACGGGATCGCCTTCGCGAGAAGTTCAAACTGATAGAAATTACTACTCGTGCGATGTTGGCTGAGCCTCCCTCAGATTCTCTCACCTTAGCACACCTTACACTTAGGTCCTATGCTGGTGTGATAAGGGGCTATGTAAGGAGACCGTAACTGCCTTGTGTAATCCTTTGTTTTAAATAAAAATTGGGATTTCTTCTTATGATGAACTTTATGAATTTTCAAATGTCCGGATAAATATAGTATGCATATTTTTGATGAATTTTAGAGAAAGGATATTTTAAAAATGTTTATGTAAACCTTAAATAAATAAAAATGTGTAATGATTTTCAAAAAAAGGTCTTCTACAAATATGTTCAGTACGAAATTTAGAGTCTAATAAGATCAACTTAATTTTTGATGAATAGTAAATTATGAATAGTGATTTTATGCTTAGGATTAGTAATGTGACCAAATGGATTAGTAATCTCACTTAAAGAAAGTATTAATATAATCTAGGCACCTTGATTAAGTAATGTGATTCAATAAAATGGTTAAAAAACGGTTTCATAAATTATTATTCAAGTATTAGTTTTTTCGGGTGAATAGTGTTTTTTAATTAAAAATTAAATTAAAAATATTTAGAAAAATATTTTTATAAAATGGATTTCATTTTTGAACTTAGAGCATCGATATTATGTTAAGGTAATTTTTGGGGATTTTTCTAAAAAAAATGAATTTTCGGTGAATAGTGTATTTATTTAAAAAATAAATTAAAAATATTTAGAAAATTATTTTTATAAAGTGGAGTTCATTTTTGAAATCAGAGCATTGATATTTGGTTAAGGTGAAATTTTGGGATTTTTCTGAGAAAGTTGAATTTTCAGTGAATAGTAAAAATACAGTTTTAGGGTTTCGGTATGTTTAATGACATCATAACTGTGTCATGACGATGTAATGAGATATTTTAAGGTATGGTCGACTAAAGAGGATGAATTATTGTGTGGGGGTCCCCATGTGGCCTAACTCTATGGGAAGTACCATGGGAGGGCCCATGCTTTTGAGAAAACCACTTTTGAGGTGTCCCTTGGCCATTAATGCCTTGTCCCCTCACATTCCCTATAAATACCAAGCCCTCCTCTCATATTTTCGACTCCAAAACCATCCTCAACGAAGTTATGGTCTACTTACCTCCCAAGGAGTCCTCCCAAGGTGCCCCCAGGCCCTCAAGGTCCAAACCTTTGAGTTTTAAGAGTTACGTTTTAAGGTAAGGGATCCGACCTCTCTCTTTCTTTTCAAGTAATCTCTTTTATGTCATTCCTTTTATGCTCTATGTTCTTATGTTGTAGGATGTTATTTTATATTAATTATACTGTAATTTTTATGTTCATATGATGAGAGACCCCCTCTTACTCTCATCATTTCATTTTATGAAAGTTTAAGTGGCGCCGTTAGGCTGCCGAAATTTTTGTAACAGATTCTTTCACCCTTCTCATTTTCAAGTTCTATTTTCTTGTCAAGTCTTTAAAGTTCCTTTTTATTATGTTGGGGTATGATCTCTATATCTATCATACTGATCTTTTATTATCATATGATGAGAGACCCCATTTGATCTCTTCAATTTAGTATTTTTAAGTTTTAAGTGGCGCCGTTAGGCTGCCGAATTTTTAAGGGATTCTTTCACCCTTCTCATTTTCAAGATCTATTTTCATGTCAAGTCTTTCAAGTTCCTTTTTATTATGTTGGGGTATGATCTCTATATCTATCATACTGAACCCTTATGTTCATATGATGAGATACCCTATTTTGATCTGGTCAATTCATTTTTGGTTGAAGTTTAAGTGACGTCGTTAGGCTGCCGAATTTTTAAGGGATTCGTTCACCTTTCTCATTCGTTCACCTTTCTCTTCAATTCAGTATTTTTAAGTTTTAAGTGGCGCCGTTAGGCTGCCGAATTTTTAAGGGATTCTTTCACCCTTCTCGTTTTCAAGATCTATTTTTATGTCAAGTCTTTCAAGTTCCTTTTTATTATGTTGGGGTATGATCTCTATATCTATCATACTGAACCCTTATGTTCATATGATGAGAGACCCTATTTTGATCTTGTCAATTCATTTTTGGTTGAAGTTTAAGTGACGTAGTTAGGCTACAAAATTTTTAAGGGATTCGTTCGTCAATTCATTTTTGTTGAAGTTTAAGTGACGCCGTTGGGCTGCCGAATTTTCATAAGAGAAATCTTATTTTTTTCTTCCTTTCATGTTCTTCATTTCATATGGTATATCTTTAAAATTTCATTACCATGTTCTCAAATCCTTTATATTCTGTCCCTATACTGTTTTATGGGTCATTTATGAGTGTTTGACCCATGTCCCCTCTCTTTTCAATGTTTTCTAAAACCCCGAAACATAGCCGTTATGCTGCAGAATTTCCGTCTCAAAATGTCTCTCTCTTTTTCTAAAGTACTTTTATTTTATTAAGTTAATACTCAAAGATCTTTCTTCAAAAGGGGTATTCACATATATACCAAAATGTTTTATTTTAAATTCTTGGATTTACATACATGAGACCCGCTCTCCCCTTCCATGGGTTTAAAGTGACGTAAAGATCATGTCTTTAAAGCAGTTTTTAAAATGTTATGATTATGAAATGAAACCCATTTATTTTATGCTATATGGGTTGTTTATGAAATGATTTATGATGATATATGTGGCTAACATGATAACAAAGGCAAATTTAAGGGTGCTCCCTGATAGCGCTCCAATGCATTGGGTAATGATGTAACCACTAGAGATTACAATTTTCACGATATCTTGGTGAATAACCTTGGTAATTTTCAAATGACACCTTGGGGATGGACCATGGTGACATGTTCATGATTTTCTATGTTAAATGATGTAGCCACATCTTCATGTTATGAAAAATGTTATTTTTATTATGATATTCCACATGATTTCTTTCTCATGCCTTAAAGTTCTTTTCATGACATTGTTGATGTATCTCAAGTTCACATGTTAAATGTTTCCCCTTGTTTCCCTTACTGGGCCTTCTGCTCACCCTTTCTTTTGATGTATATCCCCAGGTTATGAGATGCAGTAATGAACCTAGGATGAACATAAGTAGAAGCCTTTCAAGTGTTTAAGAAGAATGTTTTTTTTTGTTTCATGTATTAAGTTCCTGGTTTCCAAGACACTAAACCTTAAAGATCATCGGTTTTGTAAAATGTAATGAAAGTTTATGTGATAAAAAGGCAGGATGATATATTCTATTATTTTGGAAAAACTATATTCACATGAAAATATATATTTTTTATTTTTATTATATCATCACTGGGGCTCTACGGGACTCAAAATCCCACACTGACTCAATGCATAACTCTAAAACAATTCCATAGAATATTCAAAGATTCTAACTAGTTTTTACCCCTATTAAAAGTCTTTAAATAATTTATTAAGTTTTTTTATTGAAAAATTACATTTTCACATAAAAATACTCCTAAATTACTATCAAAGAGGGTTTTTCTTATCATTAAAAATTGAGTATACTACATACATACAATCATACATACAAATAGATTTCTATATATACCTAAATGAATTCATGCATATATATATATATATATTAATTTAATTATTTAAAAATATATATAAGTAAATGAACAATCTTATATACATGAATACATACATATATATAAGTGTATACAAAAACATACATAAAAAAACATATATATAAATATAAGTACCCACATGGGCCATCAAATCTCCCTGTATAATAATTTTTTTTGTTCTCAAGAAAATATCAAACAAATTATTAGATAAAAGAGACAAATTAGTAGAAGAAAACATCCATAAATCATATAAATACCCAAATATTTATAAATATGGATTATTATAGTGGGATAGAAAGTTATATTATGCTAAAATGTTTGGGAAATTTTTTCCTAGGAATAAAAAATTCTTATGCTTAATAACTTCTAGTGTAGGAAGTTGAGTTCTATATAAATTTGTTACCAAGCATGAGTTTGATATTATTTACAATATATCTGATGTCAAAATTGAAAATAAATGAATTGAATATATAGTTAGAGGATTTTGGGAATAAGAAATTTATTTATTCCATTGTTTCTCTATGAATTTCCCTTATGCCTTTTTTCAAAAATATTAAAAGGATATTCTAAATATATATATTATATTATAATATTAATAATGTGGTTATCAAAAAAATACCACTTTCCATGTATGATGATTTATTTGAACAACTAAAGGAGGAAATGGGGTTTAAAAAATGACATGTTATTGGGATATCAATGTGGGAGAAAGAAATATCTAATATGGAATTTTGAAGTTGGTATGAGATTTATATGTATTTGGTGATTCTATTAAGGCTCACTAATGAACCAATTATTTTCATGGAATTTAAGAATTATATTTTCCATTAGTATTTTGATTATTTACTAATAGTTCTCATGGATAATATTTTTGTGTACCCCCAACCAAGAAGATATCATGAAGAGAATTTGGATAATTTTTTGATCATATTTCATCAGCATCAACCATATGGTGAATTTTCTAATTGTAGTTTTAGATTAATAATTTAAAATTGATGGTCTATGTGATATTATAGAAGGATATTTTTAGTGATCTAAATATATTAAAATTTGTGATATCTCTATAAACTCGTATTATTATATTTCAAATTTGGATTTCCCTCAAATTAGATGGCTATTATGTTGGATTTATCTAATATTTATTATATTATGACTATATAAACCTAAAGGTTTATGTATTTTAAGTGGATCAAGACATGTTCAGAAGCCTTTAACATGTTTAAAGTAATACTTAACATAATCGTAATATTGACATTTCTTGACTCAAGTGATGGATACATTTGTGTATTGACATGACCTAACACACTTGGACCCCTCCTAGGCAGCAGTATGATGAGTGTGTCACCCCATGTACATCTTCAATAGGCCAGGGGATGGTAGCTAGCACTGAGTAGGAATATCAAACATGATGGGAGGCCTTAATATAACTCTATTATACCTTCACATAGGACATTATAATATGTAAAGGATAAATAAAACTAACTACAATATATAAAATTCATGTGACAAATGGAAAGATTCATAATGAAAAACTAGTATATAATCCATAATGAAAAGGGGTGAGATACATGAACTACAATCGAAAAGGGAGACCAAACTAATAAATAATATGAAAAGGTTCCCATAATGAATGAGCTCCATATATTAATGATGTATGCTACTACCACCTCCATATACCACCAAGCTCCACCAACACCATGTTCACCAAGATCATAATTGAACTATCCATCGCCTGTATAATACATGACATGTGTGGGAGAATAAACCCATGTATTTATGAGTATATACATACCTAGTGGGATACCCTATAAACCACCATAGAAACTATAAAAAAATAGTCAACTCAAAACTAAAATACTATATGGGAAGGATGAACCATAAAAAAGATCCTAGATATACTTTAAAGAAGATAACTTGAAACATATGAGAAAGTACCACTCTACAACATCCCAACTATAGAAGGAACAATAATCGACCCCAAGAATATTATCTACCAAAACCAAGAAATCCATTTCATTTATCTAGAAATTTTGTAGGGGACCCATGCCTTGTTAAGGGATAAGTATCAGTTGAGGGAGTACCGACCCCATTGGAGGACCCTCACCCCATCTAAGATCTTAGAAGAGGGAGTATTAACTCCATATATAGAGGACCCATGTTCTGATTATGTGGGGGATTACTAAACCCTATATGTATTTTTGGGACCTTCCACCATGATATAATCATATTGTTAGATGATTACTTACCCTAAGAATTCTCTGATCGTCACACCAAATCCATTCCATCAATATTATAGAGCTAAGAAAACTAAAATGATTATAACACATCACATATTACCACTAATTTAGAAATTATATGTACACCACTATGTACTATGTGGAAAAATTCTCAAGATGGAATACTTTTGTGCCCAAATCCAAGCCCTGAGTTAAGAGATATGAAAATACACTAAGTATGGAAAAGTACACGGTAGATACGATAGGGGTACATGACATGTAACACCCTAGAAACCATATAGATGTGTAATTCCTCACCACATGGCATGTAAAGGTTTACCTACATAGTGTTTACAATAGAAAACATAGTGCATGGGACCATCAAGGCACTTGGTGTGTACCATTTCTACCCATGTTGTGTAGAAGACGAAATATATGGCGTTCCCTAAAGGGTACACGATGTGTGGACTTAGATGAATCCCATAGTGTGTACTGACCAGGATACTATGTCATATACCATCAAGGGAACATGATGTGCAATCCTAACCCAAATGGTGTGCATAGAAAAATATCCACCTAGCCATGTACTCTTTATACATGTCATACTAGTCATATTCGAGTTATATGACATGTGAACCAAGGTCGCAAACCATCTAATACTTAATTCCTTTGAAAAAATAGTTCCTACATCTAGGGAGGTACACGAAATGTTTTATTTTGAACTACATGTTGTGTAGTAATGTTCGTCACCCAGAATATGTAGAATGATCCAAATCCCACCGTCGTTATCGTTCTCACCATAGATTGAGCCCAAAGCTTCACCAAAAGACTCATCCATAGATTTTTTGTCTCCAAGGGTCATTTTTTGACTATTTATCATATAATATGGGGTTTTAAATCACGAATCAAGAACCCCTAACACTCAGTTCTCCATTTCCCCAAGAGTATTCATACCAACACACCTCCCACGATCCACCATCGCCTATAGATCCTTCTACATTCCTCAATATCCATTATTGTAGTATCCCCTAGCTAGAGACCACTCACTAGTGTCTCATCCTATGGCTTCATGAGACCTCATGAGAACTTCCCCATATTCCATAGGCTACCTACTAGTACAAAGGGTATAAGGTGTTACTATTGGGATACTATAATCTCATATCCGAGGAAAAAAATTAGTGTAAATAACCAAAGAAAATAAATAATAATAATCAGAGTATGCAAAAAATCAATAAAAATAATCATTCCACATCAAACTACTATGTAAGAATTCAATCATACATCCCAATTGATCTCACACTAGGATGATCACATATACAAAATAATAAAAAGAAAAAAATACAAGGAAACTCTAATACCATCCCCAAGCCTCATCACATCCCAAAATCCAAATCCCTTTTGAGCTACTATAGTATGATCATGAAATAATAGGCCTTTTCCCTACTCGAATCTACAAACATGAGGTCTTATCGAGTACCAAAGTTCTAGGGCAACCTGAGAAAGGTGTGAGTAAAACTTAGCAGGCCACCACTAACACTGTCTCTCACATAACTATTAAAGAATTTCATGCACATGTGATATGATCATAATGATAAATAAAAATGTATAAGTTCAATAAAATAATCACTGTCAATACTTAAGTTCTAATATGATATATGGGATTAACCATTCTTACTCTAGCTAGTACTAGATTTCTTTAATCATGTCACACTATCCATGGGGAACCATTTCCTACCCCTAGATCAATAGAATATCACCTAGGGGACTATTTCCTACCTTATAAACAATATAATGTCACCCAGGGGGATCCACTTCTTGCCACAAAACCTATACCATAATATTACCCAGGGGTAGACTTGTTGAACCTCTATCTCTAATAGTGTTTTCATGATCACAAATACTTACCCATGTTTTAAACATTATTAATTTAAGTGAGTTTCAATGTTTACTCTGAATATTAAGTAGTGGAATTCAATGAAATATTAAAGATATTTTAAATCCTTGATAAAGTCTTAGTCACATCTCTTTCCATACTTTAAGAACTTGTAAACACCTTATAATATCCAAAGAAGGCATTGAAGTAAAGTGGAAATAGCTATGGTTGAAGTTGTTGAAGTGAATATAGCACCGGCTGGCTGGTGCAGTGAATATGATAGATGGTACCCTATTACCAGTAGTAACTTTATTCTAGAACTCCCACCAACTAGTTGGTTGAGGAGCACCGTCCAACCGATGGCTCTCCCAGATGTGTTTCTTATTGTTCGAAGGCCACCAACCAAACATTATCCCATAATGACTATCCAATGGTGTTTTACTATAATCCCCAAGTTCTACCAGCTACCTGGTGGTGTCTACTGAGTAACCGGTGGTGTTACAATAGCTAATTTAAGACAAAAATTTATTGTCGTAAATTTCATTAAATTTTTTCTTCATGGATTCATAACCCCTAATGAATTAAAAAACATTCCAAGTCCTTTTTGTTCCTATAAAATGACTTCTTTGGCCCCTTAAAGCACAAAATTGGTTACCAACGATGCTATCAAGATTAAACCAGTGACAAAGTTCCAGAATTATCACACCTCTCAAAGAGATTATCCAAAGTTTTAAATCTATCAAAGACTCTCAATATTCCTCTCAAGTATCCAAAGTTTCGTGTTCGAACCAACCCGGCCATACCCAAAGTTCTCTGAAACCTTGAGTGTAATATAGCAAAACGACCGACTGACGGTGCGTCGATCGGAGGTCCGTATCCCATGTTACGGGCATTTAAATGAACCTGTCTAGTTTTAGGGGGTTTTGGGCCCGGACCGACACGGCCCAAGACCCCCTGGGTCGGCCCGAACCGGGTCGACCCGACCCGGGTCCGGGTCCGAACCATTAGGCCGCGGACCATCTTAGTGGGCGCGGCCCGACCCGACCTGGGTGGCCCATCCCAGTGCGGCCGGTCCGGCCTGGGCGGCTCGACGCTGGCCGAGCGGGGCGGCTCGGCGCTGGCCCAGTGGACGCGCAAAGGGGGGGCGCATTTCCCCCCTTGATTGAAGAAACGACCCCCACGAGGGGGGTCCTCCTCTTGGCCATCCAGGGTTTACGACCCCCGATTATTCTGAAACAGCCGGCCGGTGCTGCCGCTGCGGGACCCCGCGGTCTCGTCCCTCCGAAGTGCCGGTGGCTGACAGTTCTGGACGCCCCTCCTTGCACCGCCACGGCTTTAAGCCACAACCTTGTCCGACTGGTGCAGCGCGACGGTGCCACGCCCCTTCCCCACGGCCCCGCTCCAGCCGCGGACCGACTCCGGCCGCGGCTTCGTTCGGCCTCAACGGCGCAGCGTGACGTCTTCGTTCGAGCCACAACGAATTCAACAACAAAGGGGGAGGAGGGTCGGCCGTGTTCGTGCGGTCCGACCTCCTCCTGTTATAACGATAACAGGCAGCCCAAAATAAAATATCTTCATCAAAGCAACCACAAATTTAATCCATTAAATTTGAACTCAAACCCCTACCTCGATTAAGTCGTCAAACGAGGATCGTCACAGGAAAAGGACGTCGCGGAAGACGGCGTCACAGAAGACAACGCCATATACGTCATCGGTACACGCCCGATGAAGGATGTGGTGTGTCGTCATTCTTCGAAGAAGGCGTCTCTCACCGGCTGCGAAGATGAGAGGAGATGACATGACGATTCCCTTGCAGTTTTGGAGTTCTTCATCGTAAACTCGACGTTCTTCGCGTTCTTCGACGAGGAAGAAGATGTTCTTCAGAGCACAAGGGTTCTCTCCTTGCTTCCGCACAAAGAATCAACCCCCAATACAATAAGACATTGTCTTATTTTATTCACACACACACATGACATTATTAAAATTTTAAATTTAAAAAGATCCCATTCAATTAATTAAATTAATTGAAGAGCCTTTAATAGTCCATTAAATTGGGAGAGTTTCCTTGTCAATTAAAATGGGGGGGGGGGGTGCGGGTGTGTTACACAATTAAATGCATGAGGGAGGTTTTAAGGAATTTGAAGGGGTGGGGCTCTTGTGGGCCCCACCTCACTATTATCCTACCAAATGGAGTTAGGATGTAGTGGGCCCCACTCCAACATCCATTCATAGGTTAAAACTACTTAGAATAGAAAATAAAAATTGTAGCACA
Source organism: Viscum album (assembly GCA_963277665.1). Taxonomy (NCBI): domain Eukaryota; kingdom Viridiplantae; phylum Streptophyta; class Magnoliopsida; order Santalales; family Viscaceae; genus Viscum; species Viscum album. Next base: position 1,474,225,114 of record OY728161.1, read on the forward strand.
GATTTTTATTTCATTCCTTAGTTAACCCATTTTTTTTTAAAAACCTAACCCGAGTAAACACAACTCCAGAAAAGGTGTTCCTAAGAAATTACCGGCACTGTGGTTTCATCGGTGCCTTCAAATTTCGATTCCAAGAACTGGTTCAAAAGTTATAAAAACCCACTCGTTCGTTCACTGAATGTACCCGAGCAAAACTTCGGAAAATGATTCCGGGCACACCGGGACTCAGAATCAGGTGCCGTCAGAAATTTCGTACTCGTAAAATACCAAAAAAATTAAGAAAAAAATTTCCTTTGAAATTTATGGGTCTTCACATTAATCCCACCTTAGGGCTTTACGTACCCGTAAAGATACATCACAATCTAGGGAAACAAATGAGGGTACTGAGCACGCATCTGAGCCTCCCGCTCCCAAGTGATCTCCTAGAGGTTCCCGTGCTGATATCTGATGCGCACTAGAGGAATCGACCGCCTATGTAGGACCCGCTCCTGTCGATCCTCGATCTCCACCAGGACCTCCGAAAAAGTTGACCCATCGTCAATGTCCAACTCCCCATGGTCGATGATATGTGTCAGGTCGTGCACGTACCTCCTCAGCTGAGATACGTGGAAGACGTCATGCACCCGGTGCAACTGAGGTGGTAGAGCCAGGCGGTAAGCCACCTCTCCTATCCTGCTGAGAACCTGGAATGGTCTGATGAAGTGTGGAGATAACTTGCCGCCTCGGCCAAATCTCCGTAATCCACATCGAGGTGAGACCCTAAAGAAGACATGTTCACCATCCTCGAACTCTAGTGGTCTCTGCCTACTATCAGCATAAGACTTCTTTCGGCTCTGAGCTGTCCTCATCCGCTCCTGGATGACCTGGACCTTCTCTGTCGTGGCCTGGACCATCTATGGTCCCACAAGTGCTGACTCCCCAGGGTCTTTCCAGCAAAGAAGTGATCTGAAAGGTCGTCCGTACAATGCCTCGTGTGGTGCCATCCCGATGGTGGAGTGGTAGCTATTGTTGTATGCGAAATCCACCAAGGGTAGGTGGTCCTCCCAGATGCGACCAAAGTCGAGGACACATGCACGGAGCATGTCCTCGAGAGTCTGAATGGTTCTCTCCATCTGACCATCCGTCTGAGGGTGAAAGGCGGTGCTCAGTCGTAGCTGCATCCCAAATTCCTCTTGAAACCTCTTCCAAATCCGGGAAGTAAAGAGAGCATCTCGATCATAGACGATAGATGATGACACACCATGAATCCGTACAATCTCCTGAATGTAGAGGCGTCCCAGGCTCTCCACTGAGCCCTGCTCTCTAATGGGTAAGAAGTTGGCCGACTTGGTGAGTCGGTTGACAATCACCAAAATGGAGTCGTGACCTCTAGAAGTATGTGGAAGTCTAGTCACGAAGCCCATAGATACCCCATCCCACTTCCACTCCGGGACCTACAAGGACTACACCAAGCCTGCTGGTACCTGGTGCTCCACCTTCACCTGCTGACAGGTGAGGCATCGAGAAATGAACTCAGCTACAACCTTCTTCATACCCTGCCACTAGTGCTATCTTCTGAGATCCTGGTACATATTCACCACTCCTGGATGTACCGCTAAAGGGGAAGTGTGAAAATCCCTCAGCACCTCCTCTTGTAAAGAAACTGGTACCATGGTATGTCATCTTAAAAGGACGACGTGCTCTCCTACCATAGAAAAACCATCAGGTTCCAGTCTTGAGGATATCTGTGCATGCCGTGTCTCACAGTCAGCGTCCCCACACTGTGCCTCTCTGACCCGCTGCAGTAGTGGAGGAGTGACTGTGAGTGACTGAAGAAAGGCTGCTCCATCTCTATCCATGAAGGATATCTGCAAAGCGGCTAGCTGCTCCGTCACCTCCCTGAGTAGCTGAATGCCCGTCCTCCTGTTGAGAGCATCAGCTACTATGTTCCCCTTTCCAGGATTATAGACTATCTCAAAGTTATAGTCCTGGAGGAACTCGAGCCATCACCGCTATCTCAGATTCAGGTCTTTCTGTGAGAAGATGTACCTGAAACTCTGATGGTCAGAGTAGACTATAAAGTGCTCGCCCATCAGATAGTGTCACCACATCTTCAGAGCGAAGACCACTGCTGCTAACTCCAGGTCATGGGTAGCGTAGTTCTGCTCATACTTCCTCAACTGACGTGATCCATAGGCGATCACTGCCTGCTCCTACATCAGGACACATCCGAGTCAAGTCCCTGATGCATCGCAGTAGACTACGTACCCCACTCCCTCCTCCGGTAGCCTCAAGATAGGTGCGTTGGTCAATCTATGTCTCATATCCTGGAAGCTCTGCTGACATCTATCTGACCACACGAAGGGTTTTCCCTTCTTCTTCAAAGCTTAAAGTGTTACCACAACTCTGGAAAAGTCTGGCACAAATCTCCGATAGTACCCAGCTAGACCCAAGATACTCCGCACCTCCGTCACGCTCCTGGGTGGCTCCCAAGCTAGCAATGCCTCGATCTTTGTAGGGTCCACTACAACTCCCAACTCATAGATGATGTGTCCCAAGAAGTGGACCTCACGTAACCAGAACTGACACTTTGAGAGCTTACTATAAAGCTGGTGCTCTCGGAGTGTGTCCAGTACAACCCGCAAGTGGTAGGTGTGCTCCTCCTCAGTGTTCGAGTATATCAATATGTCGTCGATGAAGAGAATGACAAATCGATCGAGGTATGGCTGAAAGATCCTATTCACGAGACTCATGAACACCGATGGATAATTGGTTATGCCGAATGGCATAACCAAGAACTCATAGTGGCCATACCGACATCTGAAGGCCGTCTTATGCACGTCCTCGTCCCGAACTCTGATCTGATGATAGCCTAACCTGAGGTCTATCTTCAAGAACCACTGTGCTCCCTTGAGCTGATCGAAGAGGTCGTCAATCCTCGATAGCGGATACTTGTTCCTCACGGTCACCTAGTTCAGGCGACGATAGTCGACACACAGTCGCAAGCTCCCGTCCTCCTTCTTGGCGAACAAAATCGGGGAAGCCCAGGGTGAAACACTGGGTCAGATGAATCCCTTGCCCTGCAAGTACTCCAATTGTACCCGTAGCTCTCGAAGCTCAGCGGAGCCATCCGATATGCTGGAGTGGATATCGGGGCTGTCCTGGGTTACAGGTCAATATAAAAGTCTACCTCTCTGCGAGGAGGTAGTCCTGGAACATCGCCAGGAAAAAAGTACGCATACAGATCCACCACTACAGGAAAACTCGGACTCCGCACGTCAACTGATCCTAGGATAAGGCTAGCCAACTGATGAATGATGGGCTATCCTCTCCTCTGCCTAAGTCCATCTTGCACTGCAAAGGCTCCCTTCTCGCCGGTGAAGGTGAACCTGCTCCCGTCGGTGCGGACACACCGCACCTTGCGCCTAATACAGTCAATCTGAGCATGGACTGTAGATAACCAATCCATGCCCAAGATGACGTTGTAAGGCCTCGATGCCGCTACAAGAAGATCCCAGCCAAAGCTCTTGCCTCCTAGAGTAAGCTCACACTGCCTACACCAGTGCGTAATCATCGAGTATGCTCCCGTAGGAGTCTCTAGTCGTAAGGATCGATCCAACGGCTCCATCGGAATCTCCGAGCTCCGAACAAGGGCAGCAGCAATAAAAGAATCACTCGCTCTTATGTCTATAATAACTACTGCAAGGATGGAGTAGACCCATATAGTACCTCGAATCTGGAGTGCCATGGTCATAGGCCTCCGCTGCCTGAAGCTGAGCCTACCTCTGCCCGCCAGCTCCCTGTGGTCGGGGTGGACCTCCTGGTGGTGGTGGTGGTAAAGCCTCAAAGCATCTACCACTACCTACCGCTCGGCCAGCTCCCCTGCCTCTTCTGCATGCTCTCTGTGGATCTCCACGGTCAACCCTCTGCCTCTGCATGGGTGGCCCCTCAACCGTCTGCTGTTCCTCTACACGGCGGGTCGGGAAGTCACGAGCCATGTGTCCCTGCCCGCCGCATGCGTAGCACTGTCTGCTCCTCAGAAGGATGGTTCTACGCCGTGTGCCCCGCACCTCTGAGCCAGTGTCCTGAGGTCATCCACCTGATGGTCTGGTCCGCCTGGACCCCTGTGACGTCTGTCGACTGCCAGATGCAGACGAATCTGATACGTGCCACCATGTGGTAGGTCTCGTTGCTGGTGTAGGCTTAGCAAGAAATCTCTCTATGAGAAGGCCTCACTCCAGTACTCCTTCCTGTGTCGGAATGATGAGGTAGATCATCGATGCCCTGACATCATGACTCAGTCCCTGCTCGAAGGTCCGAGCCCGGAAGAATGTGTCCCGTACCATGTCCGTCGAATAGCGTGAGAGATCGGTAAATCTCGCAGAGTACTGGGTGACCGTCATGCTGCCCTGCCGCAGCTGTAATAGCTCTTGGATGCGCACCGCACGGAGGGTGGTTAGGACAAAATCCAAGCGGAAGAGGCTCTCAAAGTCCATCCAGAGGAGAGATGCCTCATCATGCACCTGGAGCATCAATCTCCACCATCTGCCTGCTGCCGCGTGCAGGAGGCTCGCTGCAAGGATCACCATGAGGTCAGCTGGTGTTCCCACTAACCTGTAAACTCGAACTACAGCCTCCAGCCAATCCTCGGCTGCCTGAGGGTCCGTCTCCCCACAGAACCTGGGCGGTCTCCGATGCTGAAACTCATGAAGTGCACTAAGGCGACATGCACTCTCAGCGGCTGGGGATGGTGGTATCGATGGCTCAGCAGGTAGAGGTACCACCGGTGCCTCCACTGTAAAAGGGCCCTACACTGAGGCCTCGTCGCTTGGTGGGCTTTCGTCTCGCACAAAGCTCGGAACCCTAGCTGGCTGCCATCATGGGGCCATCCTTAAAAGAGACAGGTTCACCAAGATCAAAATAGTATACCTGGTGAGCTGACACAAAGTAATCACAAAGAAAACTTTGAAACACACATGCAATCAATGTTTTCATGAACTGAGTTGGAAATCAGAAGTCAGGGTCCTGGTGTATGGATACGTCAACCGCCTCACCAACACTGGACTCCCTGGACCGATAACCACACGCAATACCCTTAACACTATTGCTTCACACAGAAGAAAGATCAGAGTCCTGAGTTCTGTGGTAGAACCGAACTCCTCTGATACCAATCTGTCACAACCCGTCCTCGAGACCCGTGCCGTGACTACCCCAAGCCCTCCTCCCATAGGCCAGAGGATGGAGACTAGCACCAAGGTGTAAATCCCGACAAAAAGGAGAAGGAATTTCCTTTATTAGGTAAAAAAACACCACAAAGTAATCCAGTAGAAGTAAACACTAATTAAACTGGGTACAATAGTAAGTGCAGAAAGTAAATGGGCCAGAATACAAACCCAAACTAAAAGTAAAGTTCAACTGGAAAGAAAGTACAAAAACTAAAAGTAAAGAAGCAACGTCGAGCCATCCACAGGAAGTACCACCTGCAGGGTGGGTACAGATAGCCTCCTCAACTCCTCGGGTCTAGAAGTTCGCTCCGTGTACGTCCCGCCCAGTGGTCCACCTCCAGGTACCGACTTGCTCCACAAGCCTCAACCACGATCAGTACTGTCCGTCGTCTGCATCCAACACAACGTAGTGCGGGCATAGCCTGTGCAGGGGTGAGTATACGCTACTCAGTAGGGACCCCGAGACCCCCGAAGGTCTCCCAGAATCCTCAAAGGATAATCCACAAAGGAAAGATACAATCACGAAGTAACATCCAACACTACTTAGGTATATTCCCATACATATACCTAAGTCATCAATTCCAGTTCAGCTCCAACTTCTGAGCCCAAGTTCGATCACGTCCACATAGGATAGTACAACCCAATCCACACAGGAAAGCACAACCCAATACACATAGGAAAGCAAGTCAATCATATCGAAGATAATGATTGAAAGTCAAGACTCAGCTCACACAGGTATACTTCTTCGTAAGGTGATAGAGATGATCAGATGTAGCCACTGATTCATCTAATCTAGGACCCACGTAGGATACTAGACCAGCTAAGCTGTCAGACCCATGTAGGATACAAGACCAGCTACTCTGCTGGACCCACGTAGGATACAAGTACAGAGTCAAATACTGCCGGACCCACGTAGGATACAAGAACAATAGTACTGCCAGACCCACGTAGGATACAAGAATAGTAGTCATCGCCGTCGAAACCACGAAGGATTTCAGTATGGTCATCATCGCTGCTAAACCCACATAGGATTTCAGTGCAATCATCGTCGCTGCCGAACCCATAGAGGATTTCAGTGCAGTCGTCATCGTCGTCGCAGTCGTAGCCATCTCTAGGGTTCCCGCACACAGCATGCTCGATTACAGGAGGGTCCGTTCCACGAGCCAAGGGGGGTCGATACATAAACTGACACGTAGTCTGGAATTGATTTATCCCAAAGTTCCGTCTCAACAAAAGGAACTCAACGTGACAGACGACGCGTCAATCGGACGCCTGGTCTGAGAGTTATTGGGGTTTTCGTTCCAGGGGCCCGGTTGATTTTTAAGTCAAAACCAACCCGACCACACTCCAACTACATCCAAACCTCAAGCGGAGTAATCCAAAAGGTCCGTCTCACTAAGAGGAATCCAAAAAAGTCGACGGCACGTCAATCGGACGTCCAGAGCTCAAGTTATAAGCGTTTCCGCTTCGAGGGCCCGGTTGGTTTTGTGTTCGAACCCGACCGACCATACCCAAAGTTCTCTGAAACCTTGAGTGTAATATACCGAAACGACCGTATCGATCCAATGATCGCATCGCAACTGATGGTACATCGATTAGAGGTCCCTAGCCCAACTTAAGGGCATTTAAACGTACATGTCTGGTTTTAGGGAGTTTTGGGCCCGGGCCGACCCGTCCCAAGACCCCCTGGGTCGGCCCGAACTGGGTCGACCTGACCCAGTTCCGGGTCCGGCCCATTAGGGCGCGGCCCGGCCCGGCCTGGGCGGCCCGGCCCGGTGCGGCCGGTCGAGCCTGGGCGGCTCAGCGCTGGCCGAGAGGGGCGGCTCAGCACTGGACAAGCGGACACGCAAAGGGGGGCGCACTGCCCCCCTTGATTGAAGAAACGGCCCCCACGAGGGGGGCCCGCATCTTGGCCAGCCGGGGGTTACGACCCCCGGTTCTTCCAAAACGGCCGGCCTGGCTGGCCGGCCGGTGCTGCCGCCGCGGGACCCCGCAGTTCTGTCCCTCCGAAGTGCCAGCGGTTTCGGCTGCCCCTCCTTGCACCGCCACGACTTTGAGCCGCGACCTTGTCTGATCAGCATGGTGCGACGGCGCCGAGCTTCTTCTCCGTGTTCCTCCTTGATTCCGCGCGGTGCCGTTGCACCGCACCGCCTTCATTCGAGCCGCAACGAATTCAACACAAAAGGGGGAGGAGGGTCAGCCGTGTTCGTGCGGTCGGACCTCCTCCTATTATAATGATAACAGGCGGCCCAAAATAAAATATCTTCGTCAAAGCAAGCACAAATTTAATCCATTAAATTTGAACTCAAACCCCTACCTCAATGAAGTCGTCGAATGAGGATCGTTGCCGGAAAAGGACGTCACGAAAGACAGTGTCACGGAAGACGACGTCGTATACGTCATCGGTGCACGCCCGATGAAGGATGTGGTGCGTCGTCATTCTTCGAAGAAGGCGTCTCTCACCATCTTTAGAGAGGAGAGGAGATGGCACGACGATTCCCTGGTGGTTTCGTAGTTCTTCATCGTAAACTCGGCGTTCTTCGCGTTCTTCGATAAGGAAGAAGATGTTCTTCAGAGCGCAAGGGTTCTCTCCTTGCTTCCGTACAACGAATAAACCCCCAATAAAATAAGACATTGTCTTATTTTATTCACACACACGCATGCCATTATTAAATTTTGAAATTTAAAAAGATCATATTCAATTAATTAAATTAATTGAAGAGCCTTTAACAGTCCATTAAATTGGGAGAGTTGACTTGTCAATTAAAAAGGGGGGGTGTGGGTGTGTTACACAATTAAATGCACGAGGGAGGTTTTAAGGAATTTGAAGGGGTGGGGATCATGTGGGCCCACCTCACTATTATCCTACCAAATGGAGTTAGGATGTAGTGGGCCCCATTCCAACATCCATCCATATGTTAAAACTACTTAGAATAGAAAATAAAAATTGTAGCACAAATTTTTATTTCATTCCTTAGTTAACCCATTTTTTTAAAAACCTCACCTGAGTAAACATAACTCCAGAAAAGGTGTTCCTAAGTAATTACCGGCGCTGCGGTTTCATCGGTGCCTTTAGATTTCGATTCCGAGCACCGGTTCAAAAGTTAGAAAAACCCGCTTGTTCGTTCACTGAACGTACCCGAGAAAAACTTTGGAAAATGATTCCGGGCACACCGGGCCTTAGAATCAGGTGTCGTGAGAAACTGCGTACTCGTAAAATACCAAAGAAAATTAAGAAAAAAATTTCCTTTGAAATTTAGGGTTCTTTACACTTAAATTTTAATGAAAATATATATCTTAGGACGTTTTCTTAAAATGGAATTGTCTAATTAAGTCATGGTTTATCAATGAGTTAATTCCAAGAAATTTAAAGAAAGATATATCAATCATATAAGTTGGTGGAATAATTATGCAAAATTATTAATGAGATATCGAGAAAAAGAGATTATATTACATAGTGATAATTTTTATGAGGTTGTTCTCATTGTGAAATTAAGATATTTCTCAACTGGTGTATTGAATTCTTATTAGGTACTTATCTTGGACTTTAGGTATACTTGTTTAAATCCACTAATAAAGAGGCCTATAGGGTCACACACTAAGTTTATCTATAATCTCATTTAAAATATATACGAATTTAATGTTGTAATGAATATTATTATCAAGTTAAAGGAATAATAATTATTCATATTATATTAATCACATAAATTCAGTTAATAGTTATTCAAAATAATATATATGTGATATTAATATTAAATAAATATTTAATCACCAATAAGTGAATATATTATTTATTTATTAAATTAATAATACATTGATATATATTTGTTTAAATAAATAGTTATTATTCAAGGTCCAACAAATATTGATGGTTTATGGACCAAGTTAAGGGTCTGAAAGAAATGATATATTTTATTTAATATCATTTAAGTAAATATTAATTAATATATTAAATAAATGGTATTTAAATATATTTTGGTTTAGTGAATATTAGGAAAATAATAATAATAATAATGATAATAATAATAATAATACTAATAATAATAATAATATTATTATTATTAGATGTGAGGTTTACTTATAATTAAAATATTTTCTAAGTACCTTTGTGAAATAACTAATTCTATGTCCTAATTATATAAATTGATTTATTTCATTTTTAGGGTTATGGATTTGTTTTGTATAATGGTATCCCTAAAGAATACCCTCAAGACTAAAAAAGAAACTTTCTCAAGAACATTCTTAATAACAAAGAGAATCAATCCTTCTCCTCCCTCTCATGATCAAGAGAACTAGAAATTATCCTTCAAGACTGTAGGGGGTTATTATGATTCTTTAGATCCATAAACTCGAATCCAATGTTAAAAATATATTATTTACATATTAGATTTGATACCAGCTAAAACAACCCAAATTTTACCATTCATAATTTCAAAATAAATAACCAACATTGATTCACTTATATACCCATGACCTTTTAGGTTTAGAGTTTTAAATAAATAGGAAATACCTTTAACTAAAAACAAATTACTTTCTCATACAATGAACATTTTTCTCATAATAGAAATATTTTATAAATATAAAATAATCCTTCAACATATCTCAAAAAAATTCCATACACATGATTCCATTTTAGAAAAATCATTTATAATACTCCTCTTCATTACCTAGGGAAATATAAACATAAGATGGGTGGGGTCAAATACTCAGTAAGGGTAAACATATATTATTTCAATAAAAAATAATAAGTGATCACAAGATAATCATATCAATATGAAATCATAATCAAGGTACATGAACAAATCATAAATAAATCAAACACATTAAAACTTGAATCCTAAATCACAATTCACAACATGAAGCTTGGAATATGACATGAGTAAAAGGAGTTTGAAAGTATGATTCAATAATTAAAATCCATGAAAACATAACATAGACAAATTTAAACTTATTATATCAATAATTCCATAAACCAATCTCATAATAAAGGCTAAAATAAAAATAATAAACATAAAGGAAACTTAGTATATCATATTCACATCACTCTTACAATCACTCTTATAATGGAATAACCTACCTGGTTAATTCCTACACAATTTATCTGGAGAAAAAAAAATGATTAACCAATGCATTAGAGAGATATATATCATGATCACATGTCATAATATATAATATCCACGAACTATAATATGAATAAAATGAATAATCTCTTTCACTTTCATCATAAAATTCATAATAACATTCATCACTCCTTCATAGCTTAATTAACTCATGGAAAAGAAACGAGTTTCATGAAAATTTACTTGAAAAAATCATCATAATCCATCGAGATAAAGAAGGCGAGTTGTATCATTATATAATATCCATAAAAATAACTAAAGTATTTTTACACTGATGAAAAATATTTTTATAAAATCATTAAATATGTGATTTAAAAAATAAGAAGAAATATACATATCTTATAGAAACTTTTAAAAATAAAAAATTTATAGAAAAATGGGAATAAGATATTAATATTAAAACCATAGAAACATATAAAGGAATATTAATTATAAATAAATAACATTATGGAGAGAAAATTAGATCAATTTCTAAATATTAAAAAAAATTATTTACACACCTTTATAAAGAAAGTAAAAAATGATCCGCATGGAAAACACTAAAAATATTCTTTTTTAAATCATTGAAAAAAGTCAAAGATAGTGAAAAAAGAATTTAATAAATCATTTAATTTTAGATTATAAAATTATTGAATCAATATAAATAATATGGATATGGAGGAAAAGGAGTTAGATAAAATATTTCAAAATCTTTAAAGAAAATTTTGAAAAAACCCTTTATAGATTTTTAAATCAAAATAAATTGAAATAAATAATATAAAAAGGAACTTTAAATATTATTAATAAAATATAAATATGTTATAATACGTAAAATATAAAATATATAAAATATATAAATGAGTATATATTTATAATAAAAATCATGTCACAATGAAGGAAAATTGAGATGAAAAACCTTTATGGATTTGGTAACCTTTTAATAAGAACCCCTTGGAGGCGAGAAATTGAAATATAAAATTAAACACCATTAATAAAGATTGAATAATGATATAAATTTCAAATATATAGTATATACATCAGTTAAAATTAAAAATGGTGCAAAAAATAAAACATGTATTAATGAATTGAAATTTAGACCAAGAAACCCTTACTTCCTTACTAACTTTTGAATCAAAACCCATTAAATAGAACATTAAATATATTTATAATTCCATTGAAATGAATTTAAAGTGTTATAAAATTAATTCATGGATAGTTTACACAATTCATAAAAGAAAAAAAGTGGTGAATACGAATCATGTATCAATGAAGGGAAATTAAGAGAAGAAACCTTTACAAAGATCACAACATTTGAAATAAGAATCGGTTAATATGTTATTTTGGTAAAAAAAATTTAAATATAAATAAAATAATTGTATGTACAACATAAAAAAATTATAGTTCATACACATATAATCTTGGTAAAACATAATCAATGAAGAAGTGATATAATCTAATGAAAGGAAATTGAGTGAAGAATCCCCTTATCTCGAACTTCCACTTGGTCAGATGTACTCTACATTCACTATATAATAAATATAGGTTTATTATTAATATTAAAAATAACCTTATTAATATTTAATTTTCTTTATACCATATATTTATCATTACTTATTACCAATAGATTAATTGTTTATTGTCTAAATTAATATTTGGGTGTTTACCTTTTTTGTTTCCCTTACATGCTTTGGTTTACCTATTCCAACCCTTGAGTATTGTTTAGAAATTTATCACCCATAGAATGTTAATAATTAGAAAATTCATGTGTATGATATATTTATTGAGTCCCATATTCATTTAATAGAACTCATGTTTATGGTTAACATGAAATGCTTAAAAATTCCATTTTTAGTGATTATTGAATTAACAAAAGAATTGAATTTACAGGTAAATATAATTTTGAATATTAAAACTCAATAATTAATAAAAAATATTAAATTCATAATTATTACATATTATTACCATTATTTATGTTTTATTGTTCATTCATGAGATAAAAATTATAATAATGTCCATGTTGGTGATAAAACTAACCAAAACAAGAACATATTATAACAATTAAATGAGTAAGAACATGTTTTTTATAATGATACTATACATTTTATAGAATCTTAATGGTTTAAGAAACATTTTTTTAATGAAATAAAACAAATTAAATAATATTTATATTAATAATATAAATTAAAGAAAATGGTAAGAAGTTATTACTCATGAAGTGTCTCGGTATGCTCGTTTTAGGCAGTTATGATGGCCATTTATTGTTAATATTATTAATATAGTGGTCAAATTATCTTTACAGAATCATATTAATCTAAATTATATAATATTTATTTTTTAAATAAATTTTTAACCATCCATTTAAGGTGTTTATGAAAAATAAAATACACTGTTCATGCAGGCAGGAGTCTACATGTAACATATACGACATTTTCATTTTCCAATGGATGGAATGGAATTAGATAATGACTGTTCAATCAATATAATAACATTTTAGTATAATAATAATACTTATGTAATTATATTATCATTTTTAGAATATATTTTTATGAGGGGGAATAAGAAAGAAACTTGAAAGGTCCCAGTTAAGATAATTATCTCTTCCTTCGATATCCCCATTTTGGTCACACCTTAAGCCTTATTAGATTGGCCTTTAGGGAAGAACAAAAACTCTTAGACATGGGAAATATATTTTGGGAGCATTTTTTAGGTATTTTTCTATATAAGGTGTTCAAGGTGAGTGGAAAAGCGAGGTGGTGAATTGCTACTTTTATAAGCGAGAGGAGTGGCACTCCTGCAAATACTTGTTTTCTTAATACAAAATAAATGTCATACTCATGTCAAGTGGAACTTAATTATTCCAATTTCAAATAAAGTATAATTTAGGTTTATAATAAACCCATAAAATCAAATTTATATTTTGTTGTGATATTTGAGGCCTTATCCCTTAGTTTAACCCCCTTTAACTCTTTTAACCTTTACCGAAGTGACTAAGTTTTACCATGTTAACTTATTTTTATGACAAAAAATTAAATGGTAATTATTATAAAATTTTAAACTTATGATTAAAAATATTAAAACCATTTTAAAAGATTAAATTTCTTAATGTGATAAGAATTAATTTTAATAAAAGCACGCTTAACGCAACAAAAATAATTTTTACAAAAATACATTTTTAAGCATAAAAATGAATCTACACCAAAATCATGTATAGTATTGATTAAAATAAAATTTATTTGTTTTTGGATAAAAAATATAGTTATATTAATTTAAAATCAATTAAAAAACGAATGATATATTTTTAATACTTAATTACAGGAAAAATTCCAGACAATAGTTTTTATTAAAAACAAACACAACTTATGTTTAAAAATGTCTAGAATAGGTTTCTAAATTAAAAATATTATTTTTAAATGAATTAATTTAATCCTTAAAATAATTTTTGTGTTATAAAAAGGTTTCATAAATTTTTAATTCATTCTTACATCATGATGATGTCATTAAAGTTACAGTTCTATGTAAAAGTTGAATTTTCACTATTCACCAAAAAATCAAACTTTTTAAAAAAATCCCAAAATTTATCCCTAATATAATTTTGATGCGATGAATCAAAAAATTATGTTCCTTTTATAAAATTTAAATTATAAAATTTGTAAAATTAACTTTTAAATAAAACTATATAATACATGGAAAAAATAGTTTATTTAAAATATATTCTTTTTGTTTTCAAATGAAAAAACCTATTGTTATTTCATAACTTGATAAAATTATTTATCATAATAAATATAAATATTAATTTATATAATTAACATGAGTATACAATTATAAAATATTTAATAATTAAATAATTCTTTTAATTTTTCGAAATAAGAAATTATGTTATGGAAATTTACTGAACCTTTAAATAAAACACACCTTATGAGATTATGTAAACATAATAATATTAAATTTATTATGAGAATATAATTTATTATATAATATATTTTTATATATAAAATAAAAATATATAAGTTTTTAAATAATATATATAAATTAATATTCATGAATATTAATTAACTGTAAAAGTGATATCTTATTAAAAATACATGGGTTGTCACATTCCCCCTTGATAAAATTACATCCTCAAAATTTTATCTTGAGTACTAAGAGAATGGGTTTATTAATAAATAAATTAAAAATATTTTAAAATCTTTTTCAAAGGGTAAATTAGGGCTTTAAAAACCACAATTTTCAATTTAATCTCCAATAACAACACCTCAAAAGAAAATAAAAGTAAATATAATAAATTTGGAGTAAGAGATAAAATAAATATATAGAAGTTTCAAGAAATATATTTTAGGTTTTTTTGAATATGTGTTAAGGAACCACACATCAAAAAGAAAATATAAAATTTCATTTTGAATAGAGATTATGTGAAATAGGACTTATTCAAAATAGAATACATATTTATCTTTAAAAATAAGAAAACATATTTGGTAAGAAATAACATGGACATAGAGGAGAAAAATAATCAATATAGGGGAGGAAAATTACCCTTAATAACATTATAAAATTTCATCAAATAATAATAACATTACATAAGAATGTAATTTCACTAGAGATTAAAATAAATTACAATTTGATAAAGAGAACGGTAGAATATATAAATCATGTAAGAATATGGTCAAAGAAGAAATATAATGTGACACTATCTGAGTCACAGGTATGCCTTAGTTGAGACTTGATCTTTCTGTTTTAAGGATATAGAATATTTGGGGGATTGAAGGTTGAAAATAAGGGTTTTTGGAGAAAACATGAAAAACACATGGTTA
Organism: Viscum album; assembly: GCA_963277665.1. NCBI lineage: Eukaryota > Viridiplantae > Streptophyta > Magnoliopsida > Santalales > Viscaceae > Viscum > Viscum album. Next base: position 1,474,240,225 of record OY728161.1, read on the forward strand.
AGGCGCATCGTTAGTTTAACCTTGAGGTAACCATGTGGTATGTGTCTGTGAGGTTCCAATGGAATTTTTCATGGTTTGTGCACGTTTAATCAAATTATGTGACATGTCTTGTGAACCGTGTTGGGTTTCTGATGGTTTTCTAGTGTCATCACATAGTTTGAGAATAGTTTTCCCTAACCATGAAACAATCCAGTGAAATTTATTCTCCCCTTGATATAACAGATAGTAGGGCCACACAGTTAAGGCGTATAGTTACTTTAACCATGCGACCTGACTCAGGAAACTGTGATACCCCTTAAAAACTATTAAAAAGTGGGATTTTATACTTTTACCTTGGTTTTTAAAGCCTAATAACCCCCTAATCTCACATTGGCTTGTACCAATCCTTCTCCATCACTTTGGAGGTTCCTCCCCTTGGATTCTGGGTGGTTTTACTTCATTAGTAACAGATCACATTGAGGTATGTTTATTTTTTATATGGTTTCCTCTATTATTTATAGATCCATTCTAGATATATTATCCTCTCATCTCATTGAAACTTAATTGGGTTGTTATTCCATATCCAATGGGTTTGATTGAGGATTTTTATTTTTTCCTATGGATTTAGGATCGCGAGGACTCGATCTACTCTTCCTCAGTCACTATTTTCAAGGCAATTTTTTACCTCTATTTTGAGTTAGGTGTTTCTAAATAATGGGTTAATTAAATGGATTTATTGTCATTCTTGAAAAATTACTTTATGTTATTCATTTATTTGAAGTGATTTGTGGTTTCAAGGGATTTATTGTAAAGATTCATTTTTTAAATGGGGGTTTTCTTTAAAAATGGGGTTTTGAACAATAAGTGTTTGATTAAATACTTGAATAGTGGTTTTAATTCAGAAATGGGTTTTCAAACACCAAATCTTATTATATTTAATTTTAATTTTTTTTATGAATTTTGGTCATGGTTTTGAAATTTATTTTGAAAAACTTAGAAAATTGAGAACCTTGGGTGCATTCAGAGAGGGACATAGGTGACCTTAGTGAGTGTGGAACCACTAGGGGTTACTTTTAATATATCAGTGGAATGTGGTAGAAATTGATATTGGTTGGTACAAACCTATTATTGTTTTAGTATCTTTTATGTCTGGTATGTATTTTGATAGGATAGGTCCCAATAAAGAGTGCTTTTTTCTTTGTGGTTTTTTATCGTATGATGGATTTTTTCATGGATTTTTTCTCACATGTTTTTCACATGAGGTTGTATCACATAGTTTCATATGATGGATTATTTTATGGAAATATTTTTATTTTCTTACCTTATGATGTATAGATATGATTTCTTATTTATCACTTATACTTTTCATATTTCTGGGTTTGTGGACATGAAAGTATTTTATGAAATACCAAAGGAAAATGATTTACAAATGGGGTTGGATTTATGAAAATTATTTTTAAAACCATTTTTGTTTTAAAAGATAATACTATTGCATCATTTTTATTATTACTTATATGGAATCCTACTAGGATTTATTATCACACCTTATTTTTTCCTTTGGGTGGTTTTAGACATTGTCTTTTAGGACTCAGGTAAGGGGAAGGGCATTATATATCATACCAACTTATTTTTTTGTTATTACCTTCATAGAAGGATGGTTTAGAGGTTACGATTGGTTATATGGGGACTTGTTAGTCTTGTTTTGTTGTACTTTTTGATTTAGTTAGTTTTTATTGGATTTTATGGATCCTGGATGTATCTTTTTCTTTCATGTTTTACTATGTTTGTATGTATTGTTTTGTTATATTCAAGACTTGTTTTCCATTATCTTGTTGCACCTCACTAACTTTATGGGTTGACTTGGGTGGATTTTTTAGTTTACTCAGGCTGGCCTATTATAATTTGGTATGAGAGGGATGATCATACTAAAGTGTGTTAACAAAACTAGATATTGGTTATGTGTCTTGGGTAGATAGGATTTAGGACTGTTGGAATTTGGGTAGTAAGTGTGGAGGGTTCCTAGCCATCTCACTTCTATGTCTGAACTCGAGTTAACATGGGTGGTCAGATTTTTTTACTAATTTTGAGACTTGGTTTTTGAGTTCATTTGAATGAAATTAATGGGAAGTTTATTTAAATAGACCAATTCCTTCTTAAAGCATTATTTTTCATTCATAGAATAAGTTATTGCTTTAAATTCTTGATGTTTTAAAGCATAGATGTGAATTCTTGAAGTTGGTATTAAAATTTTGTAATATTATCTAATGTTTATTAGTCATTATCTTTTTCTTAATAGACAATTACTCTTTTAAGATCTCTTCAAAATATAATAGAGGATGCTACAAGATAATATATATATGATAATACTCCAGTGGAACCTTCTTTGGTTGAAGCTATAATCCGTACAATATAGACTTTGGGTAAAGTGGGTTCCGAGAACCTAAGATGTGTAGTGGATCATAGATCTTAATTTACTAAGCAGTATCCAACTATATTCTTTGGTAACAAGGGATCCCAGAAATATAAGGAGTGTCTTGATAGGATTGATAGTATCTTCAACTTCTTGAAGACTCTAGAGGACTCTAAGGTGGGTTTCTCTATGTATATGATTGAAGGAACAAGTAGGAGATGGTGGTAATCCATCGTGAAACCTAAGTTTCATGATGACATTACCTGGAATTCTTTCAAGAAAATTATAAATCAATAGTTTTACACTGAGATGTTACATTCAAATAATACCTAATAGTTTATGACCTTTCAATAAGGTGAGAATACCATTCTAGAGTATTCCACCCACTTTATTGTGCTGGGGCATATGACACCAAATCTTGTCACCAATGAGTACCTAAAGGATTGGGGGTTTGAGTTGGGACTTAGGCTTGATATTTGGTCAATATTGATTCTCATGAATCTTCTAAACTTCATAGAGGTAGTTTAGAAAGAATATTTTTCTAAATCAGACATAGATAGAATGACGAGTTTTGTTGGAGCTTTAGTTGGTGAAGTTGTTAGTGAGGGTGTGTCTTATGGCTTGAAACAGAAGCGCAAGGGTTTTTAGATTTCTTTAGTACCAGTTTAAGGGCCTCATTAGAAGAAAAATAGTTTTTTCTACTATCAGTGTGGAATGTGTGTTCATAAAAAGACTAACTATATGGAAGTTACTTAGACTTTTCATCATTATAGAATATCACTCTATATGAAGCATTTTTGTGAAAGGATATTCTAGTGAAGTAAGGTAGGATCCACTCTCACCAAGGGTTTTTCTGGTTAATACCAATGCTTCTAAGGGTGGTGATCTAGTCCTTAGGCTAAGGGGATGTTCATGTGGATAATATTTGATGAATTTATGTGACTGAGTATGTTTTAGAGGAATCTGAAGTAGGACCAGCTACTATTATATGTATGGAATTTATTTCATCTTAAATGGTTCTATATTTGTTTGATAAAGGTTCTACTCATTCCTTTATATTCGAATTTTAGTTAACATGTTGTTATTTTGTTCAGAAATTATTCCTTTCTTGTTGGATCTTTTCCACACCTTTGGGAAAGAGGTCCAAACAAGGTTTCAAGTGTATCATGTGTCGGGTGATGATAGACAACTACGAGGTGATATGGGAATTTTTAATTATTTATATTGACATATTAGAATTGATTATCTACATGGATTAGAAGATCATATTAAAGCCTAGATTGACTATTATCACCGTTGGGTTTATTTTTTATCTTCCAATGGGGTCACTCATGTTTTTTATGGTGAGTGGGAATCTAGATTAGGAAGGGTGGGACTTGTTGTTACTTATGATGGGGTAATCTCGTGCAAGTTTTCAGAGATTTTACTTGATGTCATTGATCCTTTTTTGGATAGTCTACTTCCTATGGGGGTTTGTGCATACCCCGAGTTCTTTTCTATTGATTTTATAGGTTTCCACCATAGAGAGAGGCTGAGTTCTCTATTGACCAGATCCCTGATATAATTCCCATTTCTATTCCTTCTTATTGAATGGCACCTACTAAGTTGATGGAACATAAAGTAAAAATTTAGGATTTAGAGGCTAAGGGTTTTATTCATCCTAGTGTGTCACTATGGTCTTCTCCTATGATATTTTCTAAGAAGGTAAATAGAATTATCAAATTTTGTGTATATTATAAAAAGTTAAATCAGGTGAATATTAAAAAGAATCATTTTCCTAGGATGGATGATCTCTTTGACCAGTTTAGAGGGTCATGTCGGTTTTTAAAGATTGGCCTTTGTTCAGGGTACCACCAGTTGAGATTTTGATAATGGGATATACCTAAGACAACGTTTTGGAGTCGGTATGGGAATTTCAAGTTTCTGGTTATGCTATTCAGCCTCACTAATGATCCTGTAGTATTTTTGGATTTGATGAACTGAATATTTTACTAGTTCTTGGACTCTTTTATTGTTTTTTTCATGGATGTTGTTTTGGTGTACTCCAAATTATAGGAGGATCATGTGGATGATTTATATATCATTCTTCAGACCATGAAGGAACAACATATATATGGTAAGCATTCTAAATGAGAGTTTTGGATACAGAAAGTGAAATTTATTGTTCATTTCATATCTGAGAGGGGAATATTAGTGGATCCTAAAAAGATACAGGTTTTTATATCTTCAGAGAAGCCTAAAAATGTGTTTGAGATCTGTAGCTTCTGGGGTTTGGCTGGTTACTATAGACAATTTTCTCAGTATTTCTCCAAGATCACATCTTTGATGAAAAATTTAACACATAAGGGTGTAAAGTGTTAATGGAATGAAAAATTTCATAGATATTTTGAGGATCTAAAGGTGAGGTTTACTTCAACACTAGTTTTTATTATTTTAGAATTGGGTTTGGTTTATGTTGTATTATATGATGCTTCGGGAATGATTTTGGGATGTGTCTTGATGTAGTGGAAATAAGTTGTGGCCTATGGCTTTATCTAGTTAGGCCATCATGAGAATAAATACCCTAACCATGATCTTGAGTTGATAGAAGTTATGTATGCATTCAAAACCAGGTATCACTATCTCTTTTGAGAGAGGTTTATAGTGTATTCCAATCATAAGAGCCTAAATTATATTTTTACTCTGATGGATTTTAATTTTCAATATAGATTTTGGGTATAGTATCTTCATACTTTTGATTTTAATATTGTATACACTCTTAGGAAAGGGAATGTGGTTGCTGATGCATTGAGAATAAAATTACCAACACAAGTCGTGAAGGAATCAATTGTGGAGTGGTATATGATGATTTTGTTTATGGAGATGATCTTAGGAGTGGAAGAGGTTGGTGGATAGTTGTTCTGGTATTTGATGAAATATTATTCATATTTTTATGAATGATTTCAGATTGAGAAGATGATAGATATTGATTTCAAATGATTAAGTAGAAATCATTATTGTGGGGAGACATTAGGTGAGTAGTCTTGGTCTCCCAGTGGATTTTTGTGCTTCCATAGTAGGTTGGTTATTCTGAATTCTCTAAGGCATGATTTTAAGGATAGTGGACACTGGTCATGTTGGTCCATACACATTGGGGCTACCCAAATGTTTCATGACTTTAGGAATTGGTATTTGTGTCTAGAGATGAGGTAGTTGATTTCATATTTTTCTTCATGATGTCTCACTTGTTAGAAAATTAAGGCAAAACACCAGAGACCTACTAGTTTGTTTCAACCTTTTACCATTATGGTATGGAAGTGGGATATGTTTTCCATGGACTTCATTATTGTTTCCCCACAAAATAATAGTTTAAATGATGTAATTTTGGTGATTATGGATCAAATCACAAAAATTGGTGCATTTCTTACCTATTAAAGAGATGATGAAGGTGAAAAAAAATCAAAGAATTGTGAGTCCAAGAGATTGTGAGACTTTATGGGGTTATGTTTTTGGTTGTTGATGATAAGGACTCAAGGTTCAAATCTAGGTTCTAGAAAAGTTTTCAAGAGGTGATGGGTTCCCATTTGAAATTAATCATGGATTATCACCTGCATATGGATAAAAAAATAGAGAGATATATCTAGGTTCTTAAGGATATGCTTCAGGTTTGCATGCTTGATTTTAGAGGATCCTAGGAAAATAATTTTCCTTTGGTCTAATTTTACCATAATAATTGTTATCGGAATTTGATAAAGATGAAACCCTTTGAAGTGTTGTATTGTTAGCCATGTAGATCTCCCTTGTTCTAGGAAGAGTTGGGAGAGTGTTCCTTCTTTAGGATAAGTATTATTTCAAAGGTGATGGAAAAGATGCAGTTGATCTAGAAGATGTTAGCCATAAAACAGATCCATCATAAATCTTATACATACCTTCATCGTTAACCTATAAAGTTTTATGTTGTTGATCAGGGTTTTCTCAGAGTTTCACCTTACTTGGGGCATCATCTATTGGGTAAGCTAGCTAAGTTGGTAATAAGGTTTTTTGGCCCCTTTGAGATCATAGAGTGAATTAGAAAGGTGGAATATCATTTTCACTTAATTTCTCATTTTACTTTAATCCATGATATGTTTCATGTTTCCCAACTAAGGAGGTATCACCTGGGTCCTTCCTATGTGATTGAATGGGAGGATTTTGATATTGATCCAGATACCACCATTGTTGAGCTACCCATTCATATTATGGATCTCCAGAACAAGGTAATGTATGGTAAAATGATTAAAATGGTATGTTTATTGTGTTAGCGTAGATAGAATATCTATGATACGTGGGAGTGGGAATCGTTGATAAGGAATCAATAACCTTCTCTCTTTGTGGATCTAGGATAAAGAGGAATTTATGGGGACAGAAAGCACTTATGGTGGGGAGAATTTTTATACTATCTAGGTAATAGGTACGCCTCAATTAAACCTTGGTATTTATCTTTTGAGGTCTGGGAATATTCAATGTATTAGATCTTAAAAACAAGTTTTTTTTGGAGAAAATAGGATAGAAACATAGGTAAGTCACATGGTTAGTTTAATCATGCGGTAATAGTTTAGGGTTTCTGGTGGTTTTCCAGAGTTTTCATACTGTTTGAGCATGATTTTACAAAATCGAGAGTCCCTCCAATGAAAAATATTCACCCCCAGACATAATGGAAAACATGGGAGAACAATTAAGGTGCATGGTAAGTTTAACCATGAGGCCTTCCTCAAAAAACCGTGCGACCCCCACCAAACTATGAAAAAGTGAGATTTTACCCTTTTTAGCTTGTTAATTTTAAATCCTAATCACCCTATAATATCAAATTTTCTCTTCTTAATCCTTCCTTATAACTTTGGAGGTCTATTCCCTTAAATTATAAGTGGTTTTACTTTATTCTTGATGGATCACATCGAGGTATGGTGTGTTTTTGATCCGATTTCCTCTCTTATTTGTAGATCTACACTAGATATATTCTCTTATAATATCATTTGAACCCAATTGAGATTTTATTCCAAATATAATGTTTATTAGGGAGGATTGAAATTATTTCTTAGGGATAAAGGATCATGAGGACCTGATCTACTCTTCCCTAATCTCTGTTTTTGAAGGATATTTTTTCTACCTCTGTTTTGAGGTAGGTGTTTCTATATAATGGGTTAATTCTATTAATTGATTATCATTATTGAAAAATACATTTGGGTTATTCATTTATTTGAAGAAATTCATGGTTTTAATGTATTTATTGGAAATATACATGTTTTTAAAGGGTTATTAAAAAAATGTGTTTTTGCACACCAAATGTTTGGTTAAATTCTTGAATGGTGGTTTTGATTCAGAAATGGATTTTCTAATACTGAAATGAAATGGAATGGATTTGAATTTTTTTTATAAACCATGATCATGGTTTTGGAATGTATTTTGACAAAATTGGAACATTTGGAAGTTTAGGTGTGTTGGGAAATGGACATAGGTGACCCTAGTGTGTGCCGCACCACTAGGGGTTTCTTTTGAGAGATCGATGGAATACGGCAGGACTCAATATTGGTCGGTAACAATGTATGCCTAGTTTAGGATATTTTATTTCTAGTACATATTACCATAGGATAAGGACCAACACATAGTGTTTTTTCATTTATTTTTGTTTATCACATGATGGATTTTGGCATGGATTATTGCTAAAATGTTTTTCACATGAGGTTATATGATATGGTTTTACATGATGGCTTATTTCATGGATATGTGTTTACTTTATTACCTTACGGTGCATGGATATTACTTCCTATTTTATCTCTTATACTTTTCATATTCACCTATTTTTGGATATGAAAGTATTTTATGAAAAACCAAATGGAAATGATTTACAAATGGGTTTGGATTTATAAAAATTATTTGTAATTTTTTAAACCTATAACTACTAAATTATTATTATTATACCTTATATAGAATATATGGTGGTATCCTATTGGGTTTTATGTTCACAGTGTAATTTTTTATTTGGGAAGTTGTTGAAATTGTTTTGCAGGACTCAGGTAAAGGGAAGAGAATTATATAGAAAGTCAGTTTCTCTTTTCATCATTGCCTTGATAGCAAGATGGTTTGGACGCGACAGTTGGTCACATGGGGAATTTTTGGTCTTGTCTTATTATAATTTTTGGTTTATATTGTTTGTCTTGGATATTATGGATCTTGGATATATATTTTTCTTTTATTTTGTACTCTGGTTGTATGTCTTATTTTGTTATATTTAAGACTTGTTTTCTGTTATCTTGTTGTACCTCACTACCATGATATGGTGACTTAGGTGACTTCTTTAGTTGACTCAAGTTGGTCTGTTACATATTATGACTCAAGAAAAATATATTAATTCATGAAAATTCCATTTAGACAATGTGGTATGTCAACTATAATTCTGAAGAGAGGAAAACAGACTATCAATTCATCAAAAAGTAAAGTAACATATTTTTAACAACCCATCCCCACTAGGAACCCCCTTTATCCCTAAAATGAAGATGGGAGTGACCCCTGAGGCCCACCTTCAATAATCCCCAGGTTTGTGATTAGTACTACGGATATAAACCATACAAATGAGAGGAATTACCCTAATAAAATCTAAGAATATAAAACAAACATCTGATTAACACCATATAATAAATAAATAAAGATCTATCATTATCTCACAATGCATGAATATGTTAGATAAAATATAAATCCCAAATAAAGTTCCAAGATAATCCTATGTAGAAAATTCACAACAAAACCAATGATTCACGATAATATTTTCCATCTCATTCACTAAACTCTCCCTAGAAACCTATATATATATATATATAAGTGTGATCATACCATGTATACTTACTAGGATCATACTAAAGACCTCTCATGAAAACGTGTAAGAACCATACTAATTCATCTCTGAATATAAAACATAACTAAAAAGCACCTATCAGGTCAACTATTCCCCAAAATCACCAAGGTTCTCTCACTAAGAAATGCCTCTAGGTGTAATAACATAATATCAATAAATATAATCAAAGTCACCTCACAAAAACTTCCCTACTGATTTACCACTCTCACACCCCAACATAAAATGTCTTTTACAGAATACCTCTAATATCTAATGTGAGTTGGGTCACAAACCTACCTACCCTAACCTCTTGAAGGGTTTAAAATCCTATGTTATAATCAATCCATCCATGTCATGACTACAACCATGCCACAAACCTCAACCAAATCATTATTATCAATTCATATGTACTTCCATATATATCATTGACACACATCATATCCAATAAAGTAGGGTATTTTGAACATGAAGTATATAAAACTCACACTTTCTTCCCACTATGAATGGCTGCAACCATATCACATCCCATCATCTGCATAACAAATACATTATACCACACCCGGTGGAAATATCAGGGAATATGGGGTAGCCATCAATTTTTCCTCACTAATATGGATGTTGGGGAAAATACCCAAATCCCAAAAAAATTGGGGGTCAGTACGACTATCTGACTTAGGAGGGGTACATACAGAAATAAAAAAAATATATATCATATATATATAAACACCCATGTACAAACCCAAACTAAATGTTTCTCATCAATAAAACATCGTCCCCATCCTCTAACAAAATCGTACTACCTTCAGCACACACTACTATCACTGCCAACTATAACTCTACAACCAACCCACTTCCCCACATAAGGAATCCACTATAAGCATTTAAAACATCCTAAAAAATTTATTCCATTATTCCATTTATTTATTCATTATTCCCAACCAAATTACAATAATTATGATTTCAACTCCATGTTTAATGATAAACCACTCCCAAAAAATTACCCTCTTTCATTTATATTTAGTTATTACCAATTATATTCTGATACTATTAGGAAACTATGATAAGTCCCATTAAAACCAACCATTACATCATCTCTCAAAAAATCTACTTCCCCTTTTCCAACCGATGTAAGGATACCATATCCCTACAACACAACCCAAGATAACATTCCTACTATCTCCAACCAAAACCATGAAACTATATTACAATGCATCCCAGGATAACCATCGTAAACCCTTTTCACATCACCCACTAACTAACACAACTTTTCTACCCAACACAATCCAACTATCTCAACTGAATCCATCCACAAAAAACACCCCATTTAATGACCTCCCTCCAAAGGTAAATCTCTAAGGTTGACAATAAATGAAGGGAGATAATGATCCCCTGAGTCCCGCTTTCAGTAGGCCTCAGGTTAGCATCTAGAATAGAGGATATAAAGAAAACCACACATATGGGAGGAATTACCCTCAATAGAAAATTAGTATAAGGAAATATGATATTAAACACCAAAAAAACCCATAACATGAAATAAAATAGGTAGAAAAACATCCCAAAATGAATGAAAAATACCATACGAGTAAAAATAACCAAAAGGAAATACTAAAACAATAACTAAACAAAATATCTAATGCCCAAGCTAATAGTGTCCATATCGGTCCTTGAAGTCCTCCTGGAAACCTATAAAATAGTTTATTTTTAAATAGGAGGACCATAACTTGTATAATTAGTAGGATCATACGCAAGGTCACTTGTGAAGATGTGATAAGTGATAAGTGCATGCTAATTCCCCAATGAACAAACAATAGAATCAACAAGCACCTATGGACTCAACTAGTTCCCAATATCACTAAGGTACACTCACCAAATAATGTATCCAAGTATAATAATATAATAATAATCATATTCAAATATGAAACCTTCTTCTTATTCCCCACTAATTTTATATTCTCATGCCCCAACATTGCATTTCTTGGAACTCCCATCCCTTCTGTATCCATCGACCTCATACCGTCACAAACCACATCATAACGGGAAATCCACATATCTCAACCTATGCCACAACCATCACAGCCTCATTATCCTATAAGCACCACTATATACCAAAATAGTAGGGTATCATGAATTTAAAGTATATAAAACTCATTCCCTCCTCCGACCATATATAACCACAACTATGAACCAACTCATCCTCTTGTCAATCATCACCACAAGTGAACTATATCTAGAATTAGTCACAACCTATTCATAACAACCTTTCATGAAAGAGAGAGCAAGGGAGTGGTGGTATCTATCCATCTTCCCTCACTAACCTGGATGTTTGGGGAAGGAACCAAAAACCCAAAACCTTTGGGTAATAGTGTAAACACATGACTTGGGTGAGGTGTGTATAGAAATTACAAATAAAATATAATATATAATAGTTACACACAAGCCCAACATATGGATTAACACAACCAAAACAACCCAACACCACCTTTACATAATCACTATCACACATCAACATTGCTACCATGATACCAATAACCCTTCCAGTCCCACTTACCAAGTACACAACCACACATTAATTTTATAGTTCCCATTTAACTACATCAATTACCAACCACTTACATATTCATTTACCATATCTCTATATTCAGTGGAAAGTCATTATCTATCTAATGACTATGTTTATTATCATCCATTCCCATTCAATTTAAGAATAATTATCCCTTTTACCATCCATCATTAATTTATTTTCTACCCTTAATCATTTAATCCACCCTAAGTTTATTTACCAAAATTAACATTTCAAGCATTCTATAACCACTAGAAAACTACCAAGCCAATTCAAATTTCCATCCAATTTCCTTGAATCATCCCCAAAATTTTCACATCACAAATCTCATCATGATCCCAATCCAAACTCAATAAGAAAACACACTAAAAATTCTGTCCATCACACAAACCATCACATCAAATATACCTCATAAGAAAAAGGGGAAACACAACAATTCATTGTTTAAACACAGTTAGTTCAATTACTATATTTAGGGATTTATCTTTGTCATGTGGGGTGATTTTCACAAACATATCTTATAAAGAAACAAGTATATCACAAAAAAACATATTTCAAAGCTAATAACAACTAACATGCATTGATAGAAAAACTATATCATGAAAACTAGTAAAGTACATGGGATATATCCACATTTCCATTCAATTTAAATATGAAAATTTAATTATTTTAATTATTAAAACTATTAAAATTCACCCAAAAGGAAAAAAAATCATGCTAATATCATATATACCCAAAAATAAAGAGATAACTCTGATCCCCTACCTCGATTAGAGTTTAAAGAGAACCATATTCACAATGAAATAATCAAGGGATAAAACTTCCCCAAGCTCAAAGAAAAACCCACCAAAACCTAACCAAAACATTCCATTATCAAAAAATTCTTAGAAATAATCCCAAAATAGGGTAATTTCACAATAATGAACATCCATAAAAGAGGGAATAACATAAGAGATGAAGGAAGAGAAGGAGGTACCTTGAATCACGAGCACTCGATCCTCCACAATCTAAGAGGTTGGAACCCTCAATATATATGGTCAAAGGGTTCCAAGGGGGCCTAGAGTTGGACAAAGATTAGAGGATAAAGTAGATTGAATAACGGGAGATCAGGCCCTCTATTTATAAATAAATTCTTAATGGCCTCACATGACATGGTGACGACCCACTATGACATGGTCTACCTTAGTAAAAGGATATTTAAATCTCCTATGGTTGTTTACACCATTTTTAACATGTTTTAAAACTATTTCAACCATCAAAATGGCCTAGGATATGACATAGTATAAGGTGTTTTGTCTCCTACGACACCCACCATGACCATTCACTATGGTGTGGCATAAAATTCCTGGTCATTTTCTCCTCACACAGACCAGGAAGACAATGTGGTGAGCTCTAGATTCCCATGTTACATAGGAGGTCCCCCAGAACAACTCACCTAGCACAATACCCTTCAATAAAAATTTCCTACTACCTATTTTACATTGTGTGACCACCCAAGAACCATGCCCAACAACACAGACAACCAAGCCTTTTCACTTATTGTAGAACATCCTATCACCACACAAAAAAACTCATGACCAACCACTAAGAATGAGAGGCCAAAACAACCAGCACCACACCCACTAACATAGAATGTTGGACCTCTAAATGGTCAAAACTCTACAATAGCCTCCAAAATACCTCTAGACTCCCTCTTAGCATAACCAAGCCATAGAAAAACATAAAAGGACAGGTTTTTGAAATTTGAACCCTCAAACCCCACAAAATCCCTTACTTAGTCCCAAAACAAAATTTTAATAGATTCCCAATAAGGTTTACACAAGCACACATAAACATACAATTCAATAAAAATTACTACTAAAACCCCTTTATTTTACAAAAAACACCATCTCAGTATTAAATTCCACAAAAATGGTTCATTTTCAATCTTTAAGTGTTTATAATTTTATAAAAAGTGAGGAAAACACAACATCAACACACAAGGATCAATACAAAAGTTATTTTTAACAATATTAGTGATTAAGTATTAATATCATAAGAAATATCATCAAGGAAAGTAAACACATACTATTAAACCCATTCCAATTAATTTAATTTAACCCAGTTCATTATTTTTATTAGGTAAATCCATACTACTTACCCAAAGATAAAAAAATAATGTTAATACCGTAATTTACAAATAATAAAGGAGTGTTTTCAAACCCCCAACCTCAACCAAAGATTTCTGAATTATCTATGAAAGATAAATCAAGGAAGGTATGATATCAAGAATAAGATCATGCCAATAGGAACTCTAACAACCTAAATCACAACACCCAAAATCAACCACACACTCTAACCACCATAATTTGACCAAATATCACATAAAAAACCTTTTCTAGAGGAAGAAAAAGGATAAAAAAAATAAGTAAAGAAGGGGAACTCACCTTGGATCATCGTTGATCAATCTATTAAACCAAGACTGAATGAAATGGGACTGAAATACCTCTTAGTGATGAACATGGTTTCTCAAGAGTTGAGAGAAACAAATGAATAATATAGAGTTTTGAATGAAAATTTATACCTAAATGGAAAAAATAATTCCATGTCACAATACCATATATCATGCCATAATAGATATGGCTTTCAACCAAAACTATGAAATAAGTCAAGAGGAAAATCTACAAAGGACTTTGACACAAATGACCTTTAGGATCTACACTGTGGTCCTCAGGTAGATCCTACCTTCCTACGTAAACACCAAAATGAAACCTAGGATTATGATGAAACAACCTATAAAGGGGTAGGGAAACCAAAATCCTTATCCATATCCTCTACACTTCCAGGTGTATAGTTACACCGCAAGACCCATCTATGAAACCACACCATGACATAGTGAAAAAGGTTATATCATAACAACCACTATATTGAATGGACCACCAAACTCCACCCATCAATCACCATATGTATTAAGACCTAGACCATGTTGTAATGGTGTTAACTATGCCATAACCCATATATCTACACCGTAAACTTCCTCTTCCATATAAAAATTTATCTCAACTCCTCCGACCTCTCCTAAAACCTCCTCATGGAACCCCAAACTCCAAAAAATAAAAAATTATTGGATTGGGAAGGCCTTAATTGTTACATTAGATACATATCAAATGATTTTAATCCTAAAGAATAAAATACAAACCCCAAAAGAAACTACCCAAACCACTAACTAAGAACTATATCAAGAGATACTTCTCAAATGAGAAAACACCACCAGTCCAAGCCAAAAACAACACTATGATAAGTAACTCAAGAAAAAAACCATAGGAAAAATCTTCATTAAATCCAAAGAAAAGTGAAAAATCCTATCAATAAGAAACGTAATAGAATCAAAATAGCTTTGAGTTTGAATTTATGATTCAAATTCCCAAATAATTTCCTCCACACCACCATAACTCTACAGAACTTAAACCAAAGGAATAGTTTCCCTATGAAACACCTTTTCCCTATCATATTGAATCCCAACTGGATGATCTATAAATATCGCACCATAAATGATGTACAAATATCCACAATTGATGACATGAGAGTCATCATAAAGATATCGATGAAGGTGTGACACATTAAATACACTATGGATATGACCTATCTGTGGTAGAGTTCCAACTGATATGCTACCTCACCAATACACTGCAACACCTCTAAGGGAATGATAAAATGGGGAGAGAGATTAATCCCCCAACCAAACATCCACTACCCAAGATAAAGTGAAACCCTTACGAACCCAAGGTCCCTAACCTCTTACTCTAGTGGTATACTCCCCTGATCAACATGCAAATTCTGATGGTCCTGTGCCGCCTTTATCCATTCCCAAACCACTTGAATATTCTATGTCATGCACTTTACCACACCTAGACTGAGGGAGATAACTATATTCCATTAGTCTAACATAATGGAGAATGATAAGAACTCTCATATAATGATTTGAGTGGATCCATATAAATGGATGATTGATAGCGATTTTTATAAGAAAACTTGACCAATATAAAGTGATTCATCCATGATACAATGAAATTTAGGACATAATCCCACAACATATAATCCAAAATATAGATAATATGATATGTCTACACATTCATATGGGGAAAGAAAATGGTGCTATGATGAAACTAGAAGAAAAAACCATTATGAAATCTTCTTTAGACTTATGAGGTAAAATGAGGATCCTAATAAGAAATAATGGTTCTCAGCACCCCATGAATCCACAACACCTCATCCACATAACACCTTGAAAAAGAATCCACAACACCTAAATCCTTAATCATTAGTAATTGGGTCGAATTTGTCAGAAAATCCATAATCACTGAAATAGAATCACATCCTCCCTAGGAACATGGTAGACCAATGTAAAAATACATCAATATTTACTACCACTTTAATTTTGGAACATTAAATGGATATAATAAGACACCAAGAATGTGATGATATACCTTTACCTGCTGACATACCAAACATAAAGATATAAACTCTTCTACCCAAATCTTCATCCAAGGCTACCAAAGCTAACCCCTCAATTCATGATACATCACATCCATACTAGGATTCACTACTACTACTGAACTATGGAACTCATAGAGAACCTCATAATGAACCACTAAAAAAATGAACATACTCCCATAAAACATCATCCTATATTGGCCATCCTATGAACACCGATATAGAGTATCATCATAGATGATACAGACCCATGTGAACTCTACCTTTGAGCCTCCCCACTGAGACTCCTCCACCCACTACATCATAGAGAATTGCATTAGCATATAAAATGGGTAACCATTGACACCAACTTCCTATATGTCAAGGTGAATCACTTAAATATCCTTTTCCTTCTCCAAACATCTCAAGACTCCCAAAATAATCCCTCCAGGACATTATACTTAGTTCATCTGAAAATATATTTCCCTTCCATAAGGTGTAGGATATCTCAATCTTATAAACCTGAAGAAAATCTATCCACCTCAATTATTATAGATTTAGGTATTTTTGAGATAAAACATACCTAAGTATATCGTGTTCTATAAATAATACTAATTTATTTCCAATAAGGTAATGTTTTTACAAGTTTAGAGTAAACACTACCACCACTAACTCAATGGGTGGAATATTTTTTCTCATGGGGATATAATTTAATAGACCCATAAGATACCATTTCTCACTTATTCATTAAGAAACGACACAAACCAAGAATTAATGCATCATATAACAACTCAAACATCATCCCATCCTATGTAAACAAAAGCATGAGAGAACTGACCTGGGAGAATTTATAAAAAATATTTGATTAAAAGGCATAGTCCTTCCTAGTCAAGGTTGTTTATGGGTCCATGAACTAAGATAATTCATACAAAAAACTTTGATAACATCCCATAAGACCAAGGAAACTATAGACCTATAAAAAATTCTTGTGTGTTTTCCAAGAGAAAACTACCTCAATATTAACACTCCCTATTAAGACACCACATTTCCAAGTAAGTGCACCTCCCACATTCAGAACTTACACTTGGTCATATTACCATAAAGATAAGGTGATAAATGAATTGTATAATTACCCTAAGGTGATTAGAAAAATCCTCCTATTATCTCAATTTTATAAGGATATCATTGATGAACATGATCATAGACCAATATGAGAACTCATAGAACAAAAATTTCATGATTCCCATGAATATGGTTAGGGAATTCATGAAACTGAATAAAATGAAAATGAACATAAAGTTACCATAATGAAACCTAAAAGTAGTATTAGGGTGGTCCTAATCCTTGAATATCATTTGATGATATAAAAACCATAGATTTATTTTTGAAAACTAGATGGTTTCTATCCACTATTAGAATAAATCATCAATCCTTAGAAGATGGTAATGGTTCTTGACTACCACTTGATTCAACCACAAGTATTCTATACACAACCACATGCCACCATCTCCCATGTTGAAGAATAACACTAGAGAACCCCATGAAGACACAATAGATCAAATGAATACATTTTTATTAGGTCATCAAACATAATCCTCAACTCTCATAGCTCATAAGGATCTATCTAATAAGGATCCATAAAAATCAGAGAGGCACCCAACTGAAAATGAATCCTAAAATTGATCTCATGTTGAGTGGTAAATCCACAACCTTATTAGTAAAACCATAAAGAAACTACCAAATGAATCTAGGAAGCTCCAACACCCACACCTATACTAAAAAAGTGATAAATATGTTAACCAATACAACAATGACTCCAAAAATATACAACCCATCCTATACTCCCACACACTAATGAACACCGCACATTGACCCTTCTCATAACAGATTAGAACTATCCTTAAGAAATAATAAATAAACATTCACATATAATAAAACCATTTGATATCAAGAATTAAATTTTATGGCTATATATGAAGCCGAAATAGATCCCCATATGATTAATGTTTCCTCATCATCATCATCTCATAACCTCAACACACATCAAACAATCTCTAATAACCTCTAAATGGTGTAATCAACACTAGAGGTAGTGGAATCCTCTCCAAATTGAGTCTCAAGGAATGGAACAAGGTAAGTGAAATAAATGAGTGAGGCACTCCAAAATAAAACAAGACATAAACCAAGGTATAATATAAGAAAATGGTACCTCAAATAATCTCTAGTACCTCTAGCATTTGCACACCCATATAATGAAGTTGTCTATGTCTGGATCCTCTAAATTATTATTGATTATCTCCTCAACAACCATGATTATCCCTACACCCTTTAGAGTGTGGGATATCATTAGGTTGTACTCTACCATATTCAATTCCAAAAGTTACATTGTAATCTTGTTGTTCCTGTTGTTATATATCCTATGTGGAAACTACTTGTTTTGGATATGATAAGAGAACTGAAATCCCATACCATGTTGATCCCTATAAATAGATAGATACTAATAACATTAATGTATATAGCCTTTTCAAGAAAACAAAACTAGAACAAAGATTTTGGTAGTTGCATGGAAATTACTGGCCCTAGATAAATGGGAGGAAGAAAGCTACTAAGTCTGACTCCTAGCCAGTCAAAACCTCAACTTCCTTGTCACCTACGATCCACCACTATCATCTTTTATCTTTGAGGAAACTGAATGGATCCCCTCTCATGATGATCATGGATGATCATGTATTCTCTCAAAAGATTCATTCTTCTATTAAACTTTTAACTATGTAGGAAATATAAATAGAGTGACCTTATATAAGATAATGGGACATAATGCCTCCTATAATAAATGATCTTTAGAATCCTCTTCCAGAAAAATATTAGTAGAAAAGTGAAAGAGATCCTTAAACCTGATCCCAAGATATCACACACTAGGTTTACCCTACTGAAGGGAGAGTATCTTTGACCTCTTCACACTCAGTTTCCCCTATTGAAGGGAGAGTATATCTTCCATCTTCATCACACTCATCATTGATGAAAGAAACTTATCATAAAACTATCACTAAAATTACCCCCATAAATCATATGAATTTTTATGTTCCCAAATATAAAAGGTCCACCACTTCCACACCACTCCTCGCATATGACTAAATACCAATAGAATTCAATACCCAAACCTAACTTAGATCAATATAAATGAGATATCGCTCTTATCTATTCAGTGCTATATCTCCAGGTAAAAGGCGATCCCCTCAAAATTAATCATACCCTAAAATTTTAACTCACTCAGTGTATTTATCCATAGCTCATCCTCCTTAGCTAGGATAACCCTCAAATAGTTGATTGGGTATTCTTGCTAAACCCCACCAACTTGAACTATACACAGATGATGACAAAAAAATCTCTACAATCAAGAACTAAATTCCTAGGCTCGATGGCATGCAATTCTTTAAATTGGGTTTATTTAATTTAATTTGTTTATTTCTTTATAATCATTCCTTTTCAAGTGGAATTAAAAACAATTATGATGCATGCACCTCTCCTAGGACTCTACCCTACAAGAAAAAATATTTTACCTAGTCATTTAGTGAACTTATATTCCTTTCATCAGATCATGGGGGGGGGGGGGCTAAAATCTTATTTTTATAGCCGATATCTTAGTCTACGTCACACACAAATCTCAACTAGTATCATTTCCCTACTTTCCCTTAAAATACTCAACAATTCCTAACTCTAATATTCATCCTATCTCTTAACCAAAATATTTAATACCAATATTTCTTGAACTTCCTCCATTGGTAACCCTTCAAGGGATATATTGAAGATGAGAGTAAAACTCTAGGCCCACCTATAATAAGACTTGGGTTAACGACTAGCATTGATGGTATAAAACATAAAAATGGGAGGCATTACGCTCATAAAGCCCATAATAATGAAAAAACCACATATCAACACCATAAAATAAATAAACCAAGATCCAAAATTATCCCACAATTCATGGATATATTATAAAATATACAAATACTAAATAAAGTACCAATAGAATCCTAGGTAGTGAATCTACAGTAAAACCCAAGCTCCAAGCTATTACTATCCAACTCCATCACCAAAATCACCCCAAAAACTTGAAAAATAGTTTATATATATGGGTTAGCATATAATATATATTTAGTAGGATCATAATCAAAATATTTTATATAAATAATAATGAATCAAATTAACACATTTGTGAACAAACAATAGAACCAACAAACACCTATCCAGTAAAACATCCCCTAAACTCACTAAGGCTCTCTCGTCAAGTAAAAAATCTAAGTGTAATAACTTAATATTAAGAAATATAATAAAATCCACCCTACAACCACTTCCCCACTAATTTTGCACTCTCATGCCCAAACATCAAACATAGTGGGCTCAATATTTCTAATATATGATGTGGATTAGATCACAACCCTACCAATACCAACTTCCCACAGGTTACAATATCATGTAATAGAATCAATCTATCCATTCCATAACTAAAACCATGCTATAATACTTAACCACATCATATTCATCATTTCATATGCACTACCAAATCCCATCCACACATATCATATCTAGTATAGTAGGGTATCAACCTCATTGTATAAACACTATAAGATCAATGAGAGATCACTAAGAGGAGTGAGAATCTTTTATTTTTTTAGTTTTACATTTATTTTTTAATAAACTTCCCTACATGTTAGAATTTAGTGATAATAAAAGGGAACACAAAAAATTTATAAGGTTCCCCTATCATTGTGAGAAGGCTAGTACTTGGTGTGATATGTATTTCTCTATGATCATAATACCCACTAGAATCATAATGTGAGTACAAAAGTAAGGGAATAACCTTGAAATTTATATTCTCATGTCTCTCAACTATGATTTAGTGCATCCCACACAAAGGTTCATAACACACTTTACAAGGATAACAATTTTTTGGGTAACAACAGATAATTCTTCCTCCTATAGACAATTATATTGTTTTCATATGTGATGAATTATTATTCTCATCAATTAAATTTCAAAAAACTATATGAAACACCTTCATAGATTAACTACACCACCGTTAAAAATATGAAATTTAAAATAATAATGGAATCAATAGCTTCTCCCATCTCTTTCTCCCTGATTCAAACTTCATGACCAACTCTATTAGTCGGCTGCTTCAAAAAATTCATGACAAAACAATGTTTACTTATTTATTAAATTAATATATATATATATTCACTCAATAATTCAAGGGAATTATATTCTCAATTTAATTTCCTCCATACCGGTCTTCCAAATATAAAAATATAGTTATGATAATTTGAATACAAATTCTCTTGAAGACTCAGATATTTTAATTCAAAAAATATTTCTACACTTCTTTATAACGGATAAATAACTTCTTGTAATAATTTTTAGTTAATCATAGAAGTATTCCTCATTGAAACCATAAAACCTGTATAAACTCCAAAATTCATTCATTTGAATTAATTTATGCATGAATAATATTTATATATAACTGTAAATACATGGTATCTCCATTCATGATACAAACCTTATGTTTTCATTATCCATTATTCAATTTTGGCATTCTTCCTCTCATATACATGATAATATGAATTAATTTAAAACCTCATATAAATATATATAAATTCATGTAGTACCAGTAGACATGGATTCCATGATTTATAACTAACTAACTCCCTACAAGATCTTATTCTTCTCCCTTTACAAAATCTTCTTGGATCATGCACAATTTGTGATGATTTAATCATTGGAATATATCCCAAGAATCATACCAACAAAAAACCCTTCAAATATTCAAATATGGAAACTTTTATTTTTCTCCTAGAATTTCATCAAAAATATTCTAAGTATGGGATTTACTATATGAAGCAACCACCAAGGGATAAAACACATTATGAGATAACTTACCATGAGGATTGACTATGGAAGACAATTTAACTCATGAGGCTAAATTCAGTGTATCAAATTCATGTAAATTAACAAATGGGTAATCTTATAAACTATTTAAATCAACTATACTGTGGATTAACCTTGTGACCAAATCTAGATTGAACACATTATCATAACTAGATCAAACACATGAAAAAATATAAATTGATTACATGAAAATTAATGGATCGATCACATGACCATATCTTGAAGGACCATGTCTATCTTAGTCTAAAATTTTTATACTTTATTATCTTCTAACCAGAGCCTCTTCAATAGATCTCCATATTTCTTCAAACATATAAAAAGCACTCCAAACATGAAGAATATAGTGTCACTAATTTCATTAACACTCATACTTGATTCCCTTTAATAATATCTCATTAACCATTACAAAAAATTAATATTTATGTGTTTTCAAAAAAAGAAAAAAAACCAAGAAAAACCATTCCAACTTTGCTTTAATTCATCTTTAATATTAGGCTCAACAAAATCTCCCTTATTGTAAACCACTAATCATAAATCACTGTCAAACTCAAAATACTTATAAATTTTTCACTATTCGATATTTATAATCCTACTTAAGAAAACTCGGTGTAGGAAACAAGAGAATTAGATATTTTCCATTAAAATATTGATCTATTATGAATATTATTTCTTTAATCAATACTTTATCATCAAATCATCAACACCACAAACTATTTCTTGAAACCTATGATAAAAACTTTCTTACAACCACTTTCAATGGAGTACTAAAATGGTTTACGTGTGCTATAATCAAATCTTTCCCCCTTTCAAGAACACTCTAAAAATATTTTCACCTTTAATAGAAACATTTATCAATGGATAACCACTATAAATATTATTCACATTTTACAAAAATTAAAGGAGTTAAATTTAAATATATATTTATATTTTCATTCCCCCCATTGACAACAATATAAAAATAAAATAATATATAAGAAACTGACCACCTTACCTTATCCCTACAATGAACGAGGTTGAATACCTAACTTAAAAAAATTAGATTATGAAATTACTCCTTGGAAAATGTCTTGGGGAACACATCAGAAATTTGTTCCTTTATTAGAAAACACTCTAACTTCAATTTGTTTCTCTCCAAAAAATCCTTGATTATAGCGACCCAGCCCTAGAAGCCCAGATCTAGTGTCTAATACCATTACATTGGAATGATTACATAGAATCAAATACCAAAACTTGAATAGTTTAATAGTCTTGGTAAACCAGATACATACATGAGTCTTGTATTATAAATGAATACACTAATTACAAGAAATATTTTTTCTTTCAAGGATATGTTTATTCCATCTAGTATATCCCTATATATCTTTTATACTACGCTTCTTGGATTATTAGGGAAAGGAAACAAAATAAGGGTGATCCCAAATGATCAGTAAGGGTAAATTATAACAAAAGTAATAATTAATCAATGAGAATAATAATTATGACATGGTATGTAAATGAACACACATAACACATAGTTAAAAAAATCATAAGGAAGTTCATAAACAATATGGAAAGGTAATAAATAGAATACCATTCCATTCAAAAAACTAGATAAGGAAAAATAAATATGGTAATGTAAGAAACATAAACACACACCATTTAATCAATGAAATTAAAATGAAATATATCCATATATATGTCGATGAAAAATCTCATGGATGAATAATAACTAAAACTAAATGAGAGAAATGATTAATTATTGGATTCCATGTCTCATAGTTATATGGAACCATTACCGTCAAGACCTTTCATAATATGGTTTATCATATTAGGTAGAAACCCATTTAATTTTTACAACTAATTCATATCATGAAACTATTGATGCATCGATGAGATATCTATAACTCGGCCCCACCCATTTCGTACCCGTTGAAAGTAATCCTTACATCGAATAATCAAAATAAATAATTTGCCTTATCAAATATCCATATTGAATAAAGGATAAAAATTTATCAATATTTCCCTAAATAATCAAATAAATTTAAAATTAAACACCATATAAATTTTTTTATGGAATTCAAGAAATAATCATATCCATGAAAAATGATATGAATATTTAGAGGAAATTCAATTTCAAATGATACTAGGAAATTGGATTTTTCAAAGGGACTAAAAAGATTCAAGGAAGTGAATGTCAATACTAAACTTGGAAAAATAAATCATAAACTATATTAAGGAGGAATAAGGATGGTATCAATAAACCATATCCCAATTGGAGTAAAAATAATGGTTTTTTTTCCTTGATGAATAAAAATTCTATAAAAAGATATTTTAAAAATATTCTTGAAGAAATTATCCTTTTGTTTTGAAAACCATTTTATTTGAAAATAACCTTTGAAAATTTTTTATTTAAAAATTAATCTTTTAAACTTACAAAGTAAAATTCGATGAAATGATGGTGGGTTAGTCGGTATATTCCGTACGAGGTAACAAGAACATTATTTTTTCACTATAAAAATGTTAGAAAAATTCCTTGTTTGGAAAGTGACAAGAAGATTCATTTGAAAACATTGGCACGAGAAAAAATGGCAAAAAAGTATTTAATAAATCATTTTGAAAATCTTAAAAATATGTTTTGAAAACATTTTTATAAAACATGATTTTTAGAAGAAAACAGGTTCTCCGACTAAAGAGAGAATGAAGTTGAGTTTCCTTAAAAAACATTTTCAAAAACATTTTTGAGTACCAAAGAGTGGAAAAATGGTACTAATACTTGAAAAAGGTCATGAATAACCATACGAGAGAAAAATGAATGGTTTTATTAGAAAATAATCAAATAATTTCTTCTGATGTAAAATCAAATGTAAAAAATCCCGAACCAAATGAGATTGTAAAGTAAAACCTTGAAAAGATTATAATGTTGGAGTGAGAATCAATAAATGGGTAGATTATGTGTACCAACTATAAATCCACATATAGAAGTATAAATAAATGAATATATAGTAAAATTAATTATACACATAATAAAATAATATTAATGATAATTAGGAATTAATATAACCCAATGAAAAGAAATTGGTTTATGGAATTATTTTCCACTTGTTAACATTTAACTCTAATCCCCTTAGATGAAATAATTAGAATTAAAACTCAAAATATCATGAATAATGAATGAATCGTGATATTATATGAAAAATTGGAAGTATTAAAACCATATAAAAGAAATTAGTTACACAAAAATATAGTTATTATTTTAAGGGAAACTTAACAATCAAAAAAGGTTGTGATACTGTAAGTATAATCATTAAAATCCTTCCTGAGGAGAATAATCTTTAAACATTACAAAGTGTCCCATATCAATTTGAAACATTTGAATCATAATATACATAAAGGAATAAAATTAAATGAAACTTATAATATTATTAGAATAAATATATTTATGATATAAAATTTCAAAGGGTAGTATATACACCATATAAAAGAAACTAGGTGAATAACAACAAATAAGTCTCAATAGAGTGTAAATTGAGATGAAATCCCTTTCCTTGTGTTTCATTTTTGGGTGAAAATAATTTAAATTCATGTATAATGTTTTTAAACATGTATCTAACTAATACCATAACCATAATCATATTTATAATATCATATATTATCTTCTTATAATATCTTATTATACGTTTGTTAACAATATTTCCTTATTTTTAGTTTTTCGCGTGTTAATTGCCTAGTCTTTCGAGTATGTTTGGACTTATTACCTATTGTTCTTATTACTTTGATCATTATTTAATCATATAAAGAATGTAAAACATGATTTAATTATAATATATATTCAGTATATATGTATTTATAATAACATATAGTATTTAGAGATATGAAATGAAATGCAGCATTTATAGAGACAATAGGTCATACGTACGCATGAACACTAATTTTATTTATTTATAATATTAAAAGAATGAAAAAATTATATATATTTAAATTATAATTACAGTATCACATATATGTAATATATGTTACATAATTTTGTTAAAACTATCATTTATTCATTCTGTATAGTGTGAATGAATCACATCGCTTTGAGGGGGAGGTAGTCCATACTTCCACAACCGATGTTATCGTATTCCCACAAAATGGAGTGAAAAAAGGTATGTGTTATAAACTAATTTTTGAATTATAAAGAAATTATAAATATCATATATAATATATTTAAATAGAGTTCCCATCATAATTTCCTAACATTATATTTGGTAAAGGAAAAACGAACAACTTCATTTTGTGAGGCAGTAGTTCACCGTACACATAAACGGTAAGTTCATTACCCATAAGATGGAAGTGTGTGAAATTATAGGTAAAACATTGATATAAAAACATATAAGTATATTTATGATACTGGTGTTATTATATAATCATGTAATAATAAAAATTTAAAGAGTTTATAAATAAATAAAACCAAAGAGCTTATGGAAGGATGCTACCTCTTAATCAGGGAACTCCTTTGGGTTTGCACCAAAGGGATTACTTGGATGAATTTATGACCAATGTTAGGATTATAGTACGAGGTTAGGAATGATTATAATATATTTTGTAAGATATTGTTTGATTAAAATTTTCTTGAGAGGTGTGATAAATTGAAAGGTGTGAGTGCCTTTTTATAGTGAAGGAGGAGTGACACTCTTGTAAATTTTGGAAAAGAGAATCCAACCAAATTTTTCCCATTTAAAGTTGATATTATAAAAAGAAAAATTATATAAAAGGTATTATATGGTATAAATATGGACAGACAATGGATTTTGGACAAGTTTATTGGTCATTTTGGCCCTTATGTTTAAGGTTTAGTCCCCTTTTAAGCTTAATTTCACCTTAATAATTATAATTAATTTTAATTACTTTCACTAATATTTTTGGTCAAAAACTAATTTTAAATTATTAAAAATTAAAAATTCTGATTATACAAAATATTTAATCCATTTTTCCAAATTCTAACCACATAAGTGGCAGAAATTAATTTAAATTCAATCTTGCAGATGAGATGATAACGAAGGTTTTTAAAGTAAAAATATTAAATATTTTGCAATGTTTTTATATTCAATTTCAAAATTAAATTAATTCCAATGACCTAAATTAGATTAATTTATAAAAAAAAAATATAATTAAACAATAAAAAAATTTAAAATATAATTTATCCTTATAAATAAATTATATGAAAAAGAATTTTTGAATTAAAATTCAGTATTTTTCACTATTCATCACAAAATGAAACTTCACAGAAAAATACCAAAAATTCACCATAAACTAAATTTTATGTTAATATTTAAAATATTAAGTTTATTTTTGCATATAATATTTATAAAATTTCCAAAAATTGTATTTAAAATAGGTTCTCCATTAAAATGTGGTAAAAGTGCCTTTAATAAAAATATTGGTTTTTATGCAAAATATTGGGTTTGTTCTTATCTTATGATTATAAAATCTATTAGATTAATATAAAAAATATTTTATTTATTATATAACATATATATTAAATTAATATCACTCACTAATTTTAATTAATATAATTTATTAGGTAAATCAACTTTGTGAGCATAAAAATAGTTTTCTATAAAAAAATTTCCTTTATATTCAATTGGTTCTTATATTAATTTAAAATTAATTTTTTAACCAATGAATTAGTTTTATATTTTTGTAAAGAATATATTTTCATAATTTAGTTAATACTATTCATAACTGCTAGTTTATATATTATTATATAAAATAAGAATATTTTAATGATATATTATTTTTTGGTTAAACTCAGTATTATGTGTAACGTAAGGAAATGAAGAAAATCGTTGTTACATGCAATATATGATAACTCGGTGCTATGTGAATTGGAAGCTATAAAATATATTTAATTTTTTAAAATACTAAATATATTATAAATTATTAGGATTCTATATTACCTTACATGCTTAGTTTTGCGTGTCGTAGATGTTATTGAATACAATATTCTTAATTTAGAATTTTGGGGTGTTACATTCTCCCCACCTTAATTAAATAGTATACTCACAATTTAACATCAATCTTGGTTATATATATATTTTATATTTTCTATGTTTTAAATTCAACATCATGAGAAGGGTTACTATAAATACTCAAGAAAAGAGAGAATGAGAAGTAAAAATATCACATGAAATAACATATAATTAGGTCTCTTAGTAGGAGAACATTAGTGGAAAGCAGAGACATGTACTTAGAGGAAAATAATTAATATTTATAGAGAGTGACTGAGTTCACCAATCACAAAAAAAATGAATGGTAAATGGAATGTTGAGGACCAAAAATCTATAAATCTATAATGATTTAGAAGACTATCAATTCAACAAAAATTAAGGTATCATGGAAATATTTTTTTAATATCCTTTTACACATGTTGAGAAATTACTTTACTAATTAAGAATACAAGGAAATTTACTTACATGATATGTTTTAATTTAATATGAAAAATTCCATCTTTTGGTTGTGATTTTATCAAATTCTAATTCACCCCTTACATCATGAAATGGGTATCCAAAAATTAACTTTGATCTCTGAAACACTAAAATATACTTTTAATGGATCCTAAGGCCCATAAAAGAGTAAAAATTCTTACTATTCGTCTCTAAATATTCTCCAAATATAAAATGGTTAATACATTAATCTTTAAACCTAAAAAGTAACTGTATAGGTTCATAATTATTATTTGTTCCTTAATTTTTTTTATCTAAGAACAATGAAATATTAACCAGGATATTGTGTAGGTTAGTTGTTAGAATGAAACCATTATTGTCCTTCGGTCATGGTTTTAAGTCCCAAAACCTTTCCATACTTAATCGCTTATCAAACGACATACAATTTTCCATTTTCTAAAACCATATTGATATAGTTTAAAAAATGAATATGATGGACAACCTTGAAATAAGGTTAATTACTATGTATCCTTTTATCAAAGATTTTCAATACAACTTGAATAAAAAAATACTTTATCCATTTATTTCCACATAGGTCCTTACTTGGTATAAGGTTTAGCCTAGGTAATTCATTATCACTATCTATTCAAATTCTTTGTAATGGTTTGTAAAAAAAATTTGAATTCTCCTAATAATATCTTCCAGAGTGTCAAAATTGGTGCGTAGTAAGGCCCGTTGTTGTGTACCAGGTTATTCCAAGTTAGGCTCAACACACCTTGAAGAGTTGTCACTCTTAGGTATATCTATTAAAAAACCACGTCCACTTATAGTATTGATACAAGAATTAATTTATAGGAAACCCACATAATCTCTATCTTACCAAAATTCTAGGATGTTATTCTCTAATTATCCTCAAACTATACCTTAGGGATATGTTATGTAATCTATGTTTTCCTAAATATATTTTTCAAGGTTTCTACTAAACTTCATTTGATACCAATTATAGTGACCCAACCCCAAAATCCTGAAGCCAATGTCTACTACCATTACATTACATGATTATATGGAATCAAATCTCAAAGGACCGAAGAGTTTAGTTGTTTTGGTAAACTAGATATATACAGGAGTCTTTTATTAAAAATGAATACACTAATTACAACATATTTTTTTTGAGGATAACTTTATTCAATATAGCATATCCCTACATATCTTTCATAGTATGCTTCTTGGATTCTTGGGGAAAGTAAACAAAATAAGGGTGAGATCAAATTCTCAGTAAGGGTAATGTATAGTGTAAGAAATAATGAATCAATTAGAATAATAATTATGGCATGGTAAAAAATTGAACATACATACCATGCAATAAAAAAACTGATAATAAAGTGTATAAATAACATAGAAAGGTAATAACTATAAACAGATTGCATTAAAATAACTAGATAAGTAAAAATAAATTTGGAAAGGTAAGAAACTAAAACAAATTCCATTTAATTAATAAACTGAAAAATGAAATGTATCTATAGATATGTTGATACAAAATATCATGGATTAATAATAAATAAAAATAAATGAAGGAAATTCTTAATTATTGGAGACCATATTTCCTAGGTTCATAGAACCATTACCATCAAGACCTTCCACAAGACAGTTTAGTATATCAGGTAGAAACCCATCTAATTTCTCACAACTAATTCATCTCATGAGACTACTGATGCTTCGAGGGGTTATCTATAACTGGGCCTCAACTGTGTCTTACCTATCCAAATAAATCCACATATTTAATAATCAAAATAGATAATATTCCATATCAAATATCTATATTGAATAAAGGATATATATTTATCAATATTTCCTAAAAAATTAAATAAATTTCAAATTAAACACCATATGAAAAATGGTATATGGTTTAGTCAATAATCATATCTCTGAAAAATGCTATTGATATTTAGGGGAAATTCAATGTCAAAAGATCACTGGAATTTTAATATTTCAAGGGGACTAAAAGGAATAAAGGAAGTGAATTTCAATACTATCCTTTTCCAAATCAATCATAAACCATCTAGAGGATAAATAAGGATAATATCAATATAAAATATTTCAAGTGGATTAAAAATAAAGGTTTTTTTTGTCATTGATGAATATAAATACTATAAAAATATATTTTAAAAACTTTATTGATAAAAATATAATTTTTATTTGAAAAACATTTTGAAACTTCTTTTATTTGAAAATCACCTTTGAAAACATTTTATTTCAAAATTAACCTTTTAAAATAAAAAATATAGCTTCAAAGAAATGAAGATGGGTCAATCCATACAATTCATATGAGGTAACAAGAAAATTCCTTTTTCATAGTAAAAAGTTTAGTAAAATTCCGTATTCTAAAAGAGACAAAACTATTATTTTGAAAACAATAGTAAAATAAAACGAGTGTAAAAATTTCTTTCGTAATTAATTTTGGAAATGTTTAAAACATTTTTTGAAATTTTTTTAGAAAAAAGGTTTTTAGAAGAAAAAAAGTGATCCTACTAAAGAGATAATGAAGTTAAGTTTTCTAACAAATATTTTCTAAAACATTTCGAGTACCAAAGAGTTGGAAAATGGTACTAATACTTGAAAAAGGTCATGAATAACCAGAGTAGAAAACAATTAAAGGGTTTATTATAAAATTATCAAATAATTTCCTCTAATTCAAATTCAAGTGTAAATAATCCAAAACAAAATGATATTTTAAAGTAATCCTTATAAAATATTATAATTTTGGAGTGATAATTAATCAATGAGTAGATTATCTATAGCAACTGTAAATACACATATAGAAGTGTAAATAAATCAATAGATAGTAAAATTAATTATACACCTAATCATAAAATATTAAAAATAATTAGGAAGTAATATAACCTAATGAAAAAAATTGAGTTATGAAATTCTTTTCCACTTGGAAACTTTTAACTCAAATCCTGTTAGATGAAATAATTTAAATTGAAGCTCAAAATATCACGAAGAATGAATTAATCATGATATTAGATGTCAATGTTGAAGTACTTAAAACATATATAAGAAATTAGGTTCACAAAAATAAAGTTATTGTTTCAATATAAATTCAATAATCACAAAGGAAGTGATATTGAAAAGATAACCCTTAAAAATGTTCTTATGGATAATAATCT
Organism: Viscum album; assembly: GCA_963277665.1. Lineage (NCBI taxonomy): Eukaryota > Viridiplantae > Streptophyta > Magnoliopsida > Santalales > Viscaceae > Viscum > Viscum album. The sequence continues at coordinate 1,474,271,990 of OY728161.1, forward strand.
TTAAACATTACAAAGTGTACCATACCAATTTAAAAAATTTCAATTATAATTTACATTAATGAATAACATTAAATAAAACTTATAATATAATTATAATAAATATATTCATTATATAACATGAAAAAAATAAGTATATACACAATATAAAAGAAACTAGGTGCATAATAATAAATAATTCTCAGTGGAATGTAAATTGAGATGAAATCCTTTACCTTGTGTTTCATTTTCTGGGTGAATATCCATTAAATTATTATATAAGGGTTTTAAAAATGTGAATAACTAATAACATAAACTTAATCATATTTATAATATAATATATTATCTTATTATAATATCTTATTAGCCATTTGTTAGAAATATTTTATTATTTTCAGTATTTCAGGTGTTAATTTTTTAGTCTTTCGAGTATGTTTTGACTTGTTACTTGTTGTTATTATTACATAGATCATGGTTTAATAATATATAGAATATAATAAATGGTTTAATTATCTTATATATTCAGTATATATGTATTTAGAATAATCTATAGTATTTGGAGATAAGAAATGAAATGCATCATTCATGGAGGCGGTAGGTTGTACGTATGAATGAATGCTACTTGTATTTCTTTTTCGTATTAAAAGAATGAAAATAAAATTATATATATATATATATATTTGTATATTATAATTCCAGAATAATATATAAGTCACATATGTTACATAGTTTTATTAAAACCATCCTTTATACATTCCATGGATAGTGTGAATGAATCACATCACTTTGAGGGGATGGTAGTCCACACTTCCACAAACGATGTTATCGTATTCGCACAAAATGGAGTGCATAAAGGTATATGTTTTAAAATAATTAAATAAGTATAAAGGTATTATAAATATAATGTATAACATATATAAATATATTTTCCATCATAATTTCCAATCATGATAGGTGGTAAAGGAAAAACAGACAACTTCATTTTGTGAGGCGGTAGTTCGCAATACACATAAATGATAAGTTCATTACCCATTAGATGGAAGTTTGTGTAAGTGTAGGTATAAAAAATGATATAAAATAATATAATTATGTTTATGATACTGGTTTATTATATAATAATGTAATAATAATAATTTAAAGAGTGTATAATGAAATAAAACTAAAGATCTTGAGGAAGGATGTTACCTCTTAATTGGGTAACTCCTTTTGATTTGCACCAAATGGATTCCTAGATAGATTTATGAACAAGGTGAGGATTATAGTATGATGTGATTAAATTTTAGGAGATATTTTGGAAGATATTGGTTGATCCAAATTGGTTTGATATGTGTGAGTAAGTGGGAGGGGTGAGTGCTTTTTTATAGTGGAGGAGTGACACTCTTATAAATTTTGGAAAAGGGAATTCCACCCATGTTTTTACCATTGAAAGTGTCTCCAATAATAAATAAAATTATATAAAAGGGATAATAGGGTCTAAATATGGAAATAAAATTAATTTTTTACAATTTAGCTAGTCATTTTGTCCCTTAAGTTTATGGTTTAGTCCCTTCTTAAGATTAATTCCACCTTAATTGTTGTAATTAATTTTAATTACTTTCACTAATATTTTTGGTTAACAAATAAGTTAAAATTATTAGAAATTATAAATTATTATTGTTCCAAATATTTAATCCAATTTTAAAATTTAAAATCACATAATTGGAAAAAATTAATCTAAATTTAATCTTGCAGCTAGACAACAATGCGAGTTTTTAAAGTAAAAGTGTTCAAAAGATTGCTATGTTTTTATATTCAATTTGAAAGTGAAATTGATTCCAATGACCTAAATTAGATTAATTTATAAAAAAAATAATATAATTAAACTTTTAAATAAATTTAAAATATAATTTAACCATATAAATAAATTATATGAAAATGAAGTTTTAAATTTAAATTCAGTATTTTTCACTATTTATAAAAAAATAAAAAATGCACAGAATAGTAAAAAAAATTAACCACAACATAATTTTTATATTATGATTTCAAATATTAAGTTTATTTTGACATATAAAATTTATAAAATTTCCAAAAATTTTCTTTAAAATACGTTATCTATTACAATGGGATAAAAGTACATTTAATAAAAATATAGGGTTTTTTATGAAAAATATTGGGTTTGTTCTTATCTTATGCTTATAAAATATATTAGATTAGTATAAAAAATATTTTATAGAATATATAACATATATATTACATTAATATCACCCAATAATTTTAATTAATTTAATTTATTAGGATAAAACAACTTTGTGAGCATAAAAGTAGTTTTCTATAAAAACATTCTCTTTGTTTTCAATTATTTCATATATTCATTTTTAATTAATTTTTAACTAATTAATTAGTTTTATGTTTGTGTAAAACATATATTTTAATAATTTAGTTAATAGTATTCATAATTTCTAGTTTATATATTATTATATTAAATAATAATATTTTAATGATATATTATTGTTTGGAAAAACATGTTCTTTCATGCAACACACACCATTTAAGAAAATCATTATTGTGTGTGACGTACGATAATTAAATGTAGTGTGCATTAAAAGATATAAAATATATCAAATTTATTTAAGATAATAAATTTCTTATAAATTCTTGGGATTTTATATTCCCTTACATGCTTGGTATTGCATGTCATACACGCTATCGAATACAATATTATTACTTTATAATTTCAGGTTGTTTCATTAATAAATTGATATTTAATATCAATGAGATTTATTATAGTATGAATAATAAGATTATTTGAAAAATTCACAACACTTTTATTATCACATCCAAGAAAAATTGGTAGTTTCAATTCAACTTTAAAATATTCTAACTATTTATTTATCCAAATTAATTGAGTTTTGGAATGAATTGCATACACACATTCTTCATCATAAATCCTTAAAGTAATAGATGTCTACACATTAGTGTTCTAATAAACACACCTATCACCAAGGAAGAAAAATCCCCCAAATTCTGATCTTCTATCACCAACATAGCCTACCCAATTTGTATCTGCATAACCAAATAGATCCAAATTCACATTACTATTTTATTTAATATCATAATCTATTATACCATTTATATACTTAAGAATCATTTTCCCATTATAAAATGGGATTATTTAGGTTCAATTTTATAATTGGAACAAATATTAACAACTTATATTACATCTTTCTTGTAAGATGTAATGCATAACAAACTTTTAATTAACTTCTTGAAATCTATAAGATCAACACCATTTCCTTATTCATCATTTAACATATTTTTTCCCACTAAAATGGGTGTAGAAATAGTCTTTGAATATTCCATTCCAAAACTTTTCAAGAGTTCCTTATCATACTTCTCTTGATAAATAAAAATGTTATCTCTCTCTCTCTCTTTCTTTAGTAATTTGAAAGCTAATAAAGTATTTAATCTCTCTAATCATAAAAATTTCAAATAACTCTTTTATATACTTATAAAACTTCTCACAAATTTATTTATCATTTAAAAAATATTATCATATACATACATTATAATGATAAGAGATACCACCTTTTCATATTTGATATAGAGACTATTTTACACTCTTCCCATTTTTAATTTCAACTTCTTCAAATAGGTATCCAGCTTATAATACCAATATTTTGAGGCTTATTTCAACCCATATAAAGATTTATTTAAACTAAAAACAAAATTACTATCTTTACTAAGTGAGAAACCACATGGTTTCTAAATATGTACCCCCTATTCTAATTAACCATTGAGGAAGGAAGACTTGACATCCATTTGAAATATATTGTATTATCTTGGTGCTATAATAATAATAAATATTATAATGGTTTCAAGACTTCAAACCCAGAAAAATGTCTTATAAAAGTCCAATCCTTCAACCTAAGAATAGCCTTTAAACTCTAGTATTGCTGAATTTCTCACCACTTCAACTTTTTTATTCAATTTATTTCATAAAACCCACTTTTTCCTGATGACATTGTTTTATTTAGTCTTGGGTAACTACTCATAAATGTCATTCTTAACTATTTGGTCTAGTTCTTTATTAATATCATCAAACCATTATTTATTATTCTTTTCTACTTCAATATATATAGATCTAACTTGAGAAAACAATGAGGTATGAGTTGTTTTCCTTATAGTCATCACAGTTTATAACAGATTTCCATGATCACCAATGATATTTTGAACCTAATATTCATTCTCAGTCTTTGATGAGATGATTGGGAATTATCCTAATTACTTGAAATGGACTAATCTTCTACTCTAGCCTATACATATTCAATAATTTTATCTTTTTTTGGAATTTATTTAAGATATTCTATATAATCATTAACATCACTTATATAACTTTCCTCATTATCAACAAATTATTTCTTTTTATATTCCTAGATATTTAAATTGACCGTATTAATAATTATTTAGTCTTCTTATTATAATAGCGATATCCATTTCCATTTGGGGGATAACCAAGAAAAATTCTAGAAGCACCTCTTAGACCAAATTTACTCAGTTTTTTACCTTTTATTTTGATTATATTTGTGATACCAAACATATCGAGGTACTTAAAACAAGTAAATTTTTTATAATACATGTCATAAAGGGATTTATTTGAATTTGTTTTATAAAAATAATAATTTTGAATATAAACCGATGCAAAAATATCTTGTCTTAAAAAAAGATAAGCATCATATTCTGTAAGAATTATCTAATCCATCTCTAAAAAACATATTTTATTTAGTTTATCTACATGATTTTTATGGCATGTATGGTTCACTAAGTTCATTTTAAATTCCTTGATTCTAAAAATATTCATCAAACTTATCATTTTTAAATTAATTCCCATTATCTGTTCAATTATTCTTAAGATAAAATCCACACCACTTTTTTCACTTATTTGAAATATTTTAAATGATTTTATGGCCTTAGACACGTGATTCATAAAAATGATTCAATTAATGTGAGTGAAATATTTAATAAAAGTAATTAAGTACTTATATACATTGGTTTATTTATTCCTCATGGTAATAAATACATATAAATTAATGAGCTACAATGGTTGAGTAGATTGAATCTCCGCATTCTTATGTGAAGAGTTAACAATATTTACCTTTTGACATGTTGATCACATCAAATAATTTTATATTATCAAGAAAGGAATATCATGAACATTTTTTCCTCAAGTTTTCAAGTTTATATTTTTTTGGTCTAGATGGATAAGCCTTAGATTCCATAACTCATTCTCCTCTTCCAAGATGAGATAACATGAATTTATGGCATCAACTACTTGAAACAAATTATATTTAGTTTGTTATCCTCTTTTCACCACATTTACATATTTTTTTTTATTAACCAAGAACCAATCCTATATAAAACCCACTTAATTTCCTTCATCATAAAGCTAATAAGCACTCAACAAGCTATGTTTTATCTAATCAACATAAAGGGTGATCTTATATTTTTTCTTTTCTTTTCCAATAATAGAATAACCAAAAAATTTTATATTAAGAGATCCATCATTTATATAGTTCACATATACTTATTTAGAATTATAAATATATTTTTTATAGCTTCAAATTTCCCATAATATGAAAATATCACCCACTTTCCAATATTTATGGGCTCTCCTTTGAGGATTTAAGTAAAACTTCAACAAATTGTTTTTATTTACATTTCTTCTCTATCTCATGATACTTATTTCCTGATTATGATGGTAACATAACAATACATCCTTTATATAGGTTACCTAAATGGTCACATATTTCACATAAATATTCCATTGGTTGAAATCTATTATCAACTTTTAAACCAGATTTTTTCCGGTTGTTTCTGAATCTATTTCCTTTGAGTGGGATGACTCCCCCTAAAAATCAATCTCCCAAGATTTGTATACTCACTGTAATATTTTCAGTTAAACCAAAACATCATAAAATTATTCCTAAAATCCCTATAATTCCAATAATACCCATAAAAGAATATTTACCTTTGAAAACTATATATTGTCAATAACTGTGTCTCTACCTTTCACCATTATTTTAGAAATCAGTCTTGGACACTTTTTGTGAATAAAAAATTTAATCAACTCCTTTACTATTCTTATTCATGATATAATTATTTTCATCATTTTTAGTGTCACCAATTATATAATTCTTTAAACCAAATTTTTCATTCCTATAATTTTCATAATTTTGTGACTCATTTGATTTAGCAAAAAAATCGGTTCTTTTTTCCTTGTTTCTTATTCTCAATTTTTTTTAACTTTTTAACATCAAAAAAATCCTGAGAAAATGATTTTTATTGATCTCTTTATACTTCAACCTTCTTTAAATACTCTATATCTTCTCAAATAGAGTTTGGAGAAATGAATCTAGATATGTTTAGTTCTTATTTACCTTGACAATTTTAAGTTTAATAAGATCACATTACTTTGATAACTATTTAAAATTTTCTTCCAACTTTATACTCAATTTATTCTTATCATCAATTAATTATTTAGATCATTAATATCCTGTAATAACTTATATTTTTTTATTCTTGGACCAATTACATACTATTGGTAGATTGATAATCATACTTCAAATTTCTATTATCCTTCTCAATATTTGAAATATTTGAAAGACATTATTATAATTATAGATTTGTCATAAAATATATTTCATTCTCTTCTTATCCACTATTTGAACTGTTTTTATCAAAGGATTTTTTTTATCATTTAATTTCTCAATGAGTAATTTTTTACTATCTTCATCACCGAATAATTTATCTTCATATTCATTTTCATTATCATTACATTCCTCAAATTTTTTTATCCTTATAAATTTAATAAACTTTTTACCTTTATCATTACACTTTGACTTATTGGGTTTCTTCTTTGAGAGTTTTCTAGTATTAATCTCTTCCTCATCACTATCTTCTTCAGTTTTGGATTTAAGACAATTTTTAATAAAATAACTAATTCCTCTACACTTAAAACATTTTATGGGAAACTTTCCCTTGTAATTTACTTTACCACTTCACATATTTATTAATAATAAGGACATAACTTCATTAAAATTATCCTCTAAATATTTATCAAAATATAAATTATAAGACTCTTCTTCAATAATAATCATTTTATTTAACTTATTTTACTTTTTGGGTTTAAAATAGATTTCCTTTTCATACTTTACCTTATTATTGAAAATATTATCTTTTATAATTTCATAATATATTAAAATACTTTTTAATTCATCAAGAGGAATATCACCTAGATCATTTTCTTACAAAGTTGATACCTTAGCATCAAAATTATCCTGTATGATATGTAAAATATTTTTAAATTTTTTTTAATCTTCCAGTTTATAACAATATCCTCTGGTCATGATCACAACTTTTTTTACCATTATGAAGAATCTATCAACAATTTCATCATTATTAATCCAAATATCATTCAACTTAAATCTATAAAATTATAAATTTTCAAACTTCACTTTAGTCTTTCTTTCATAGATATTTTGATGATAATCCGAAACATCTTTAATTGTTTTGAGACCTTTAACTTTCAAAAATTCATTCCATGAAAGAGAATATAAGATAACATTATTATCATAACCATAATTCTTTAAATTCTTCTTATCTACTATTATCATTAAAACATCTTTAGCATTGGGAATAAATCCATCAATTATTACTTCCAAAACATCATTAATGATATAAACTAGGAATAGAAAAAACTTATATTTACAAATGTGATAAAATTTACTATTAAATGTTGGTATCCCCTTTCCATTCACTAAATTTAAATTATCTATTTTTGAAAAAAAATTCAGTGACACATTCTTCTTGGTAGGAGAGACTTTTAAAACGAAATAGAAAAACACAAACAAAGGAACCTGTCTTTGATACCACTTATAGAAACACTACAAGATCAATGAAAGATCACCATGAAGGGGGTAAATAGTGATCTATACTATTTTGATATTTCTTTCAAAATAAACTTCCCAAACTATTAGAATATAGTGATGTTTTCTGTTCACACACCCAAACACACAACAACACAATTGAGCATAGTATATTTACAAGGCTCACCTATCATTATGCGAAGTCGAGTCCTTTGTCTGATATCGATTCCTTCATGAGAACACTACCCACTAGAATAATCATGTGAGTACAATGAGTAGGTTATAACCTTGAAACTCATGTTTTCATGTCTCTTGTATTTTATTCGATGTATACCATACACAAGCATATCCCACACTTTACAATGATTAAAATTTATTTGGGGACCAACAGATATGTATTCCTCATATAATTTTTTTTGAAGTTGTAAGTTGTGATAAATTCTTATTATCTCCAAATAATACACAAAATACTACATAAAACACCTTTATAGACTAAATGCATCACCATCATGAATAATAACTTTCGAATAATAATGGTAGGGAAAACTTATCCTCTCTCTATCTCTCTCCCTAATGTGAACTTCATGACCAAATAAACTAATTGGTTACTTTAAAAACATTCTAGAAAACAACTTGAATTCCTTATTCCCCAAATGAATATATATTCACCCAATAATTCAATTAAATAATACTCTTTATTTAATTCCATCTAGATCGGTCTTCTAATTTTCAAAATTAAATTATAATAATTTGAATTTAAATTCTTTTGAAGACTTGGATATTTAAATTTTAAAACTACCATTTCTCATCTTCACAAATGATGAATAAATACTTATAGTAGGTAATCATGGAATTATTACTTATTAAAACCATAAAACATGTTTAACCTTCATGATTAATGCATTTTAATTAATTCATGCAAGCTTGATATTTGCAAACACATGTAAATACATGGTATCTCTATTTATAATACAAACCTCATGATTTTATTCTCCCTTATTCTATATTGGAATTATTACTCTTCTATACATGATTATATACATGCATTTAATAATATATATATATATATATACACATACAGTACCCCCAAATGTGACTTTCTTTATTTACAGTAAACCAACTCCCCACAAGATATTTTTCTTCTTCCTTCACAAAATCTATCTGGATCATACAAAATTTGTGATGATTTAACAATTAGAACATGTACCAAGTATCATCCCAATGAAAAAATATTTAGGTATTCAAATAGGGAAACTTTTTTTCTCTAAGAATTTTATCAGAAATATTCTAATTATGGGTGTGTCCATATAAAGAAACCACTAAGGAATCAATCACATGATGAGATGACTTATCATGAGGATCGAACATGGAGTACAATCTATTACACAAGGATATGGTTAGAGTATAAACTATATATAAACTGACCACATGAGAAATCTTATAAACTATGTCAATCAAACTTACTATATATTAACATGCGACCAAATCTGTATCAACTACATGACCAAATCTTGATTGATAAGATGACCAAATATGGATAAACTGCATGAAAAACTCTATATTGACCACATGAACATATCTGGATTGATCATGCCTGTATCAGTAAGAAAATTTTAGTCTTACTTATCTATAAACTAGAGAGTCTATAATACATCTTCAAAGTTATTCAAACATATCAAAGAAAAACTTCTAACCTATTGAAGATAGTATCACTAATTCCACAAAAAATTGTCATAAATTTCCTTTAAGACCATATCATCAATAATTACAAATAAATATGATTTATGTCTTTTTAATAAAAGATAAAAAACCAAGTGAAACAATTCTAACTATTCCTTACAATATCTTCCAGCTTGGACTCAACACTCACACCCACCTCCAATCATGTATGACCTCCACTATATATCATCTCACTGTCTATATAAAAAATACACTATATCATACACATTAGAGAGATATTGGAAGAGCTAGATATCCATCCTCACCAACCCGGATGTTAGGGAAACAACCTAGAACCCATTTTTTGGAAATAATAAGGTTTTATGACTCAGGTGGGGTGCATAAAAAAATAAAAAGGAAATAAATCAATACATATATACTCATGTAAAAACCTATCCAAAAGGGTTATCATCAATAAAAAATTATCATCATCCTCTTCCAAAACTAAACTACTATCACCACACATTTCCACCACAACCAACTACAATTCTATAACCACCCCACTTCCCCACACATGGAAAGCACTATAAGAATTTAAAACAACCCAATAAATCATATCATTATTTCACTTCTAGATTCATCATTCCTAACCACATTATTTTAATTATTATATCAATAATATATTTAATGAAAAACCAATCCAATCAAATTACCCTTTTTTATTTCAAGTTTTTTATTACCAATTCTATTTAAATACTTATAAAAACCTATATACCACAATATCACATCAAAAATAAATCTTCTTCCCCTTTTCCAATAAATATAAGTTCACTATATCCCCACTAAAAAACCCTTGATAAAATTACATCCATTACCAACTGAACACCATAAAACTATCCCATAATGATCCTATGCTAACCACGAAAACCTAACTACCCATATCTCACTAAGAAATGATGGCCTGTTGCTTAAAAAATTCTTACCAACTCAACTAAACCTATCCATAACCAAAAAATAATAATTCAACCCACTTAACTACAAAACATATCTACAACTAATTTCCAATTAGTGATACACTAGTACATCAAGTACAAAAAAATATTCAATAAAAAAGACCCATACAAATACTCTATTTTATAAGAAAAATCATCTCAATACTAAATTCTACACAACTAGTTCAATTTATATCATTAATCGATTATAATTTTATGAGAAGTGTGGTAAACACAACATCAATATTCAAAGTTTAATTAATAAAAATGATTTTCAGTAATACCAATGAGGAAGTATCAATATCATATGTGATATAATGAAAGAAATTAAATACATTTGATTCATCCATTCACATAAATTTTATTTTGGTAGATTCATTATATTAATTAGTTCAATCCATACTATTTACCCAAAGATAAAAAAAGAATGATAATCCCACAATTAACATAGAAGAAAGGAGAGTTATCAAATCCCCCATCTCTGCTAAAGTTCCATTTTTTTTGTACTAGAAAAATAAAGGAAGGGATGATATAAATATTTATATAACTCTAAAAGGAACCATGGAAACATAAATCATAACATCCAATATCAATGAATCACTTCAAAACCCATAATTTGACTATATATCAAAGACAAAACATTTTTTAGATGAAGAATAGGGAGGAAGCGAAGACAGAAATAGGTGGAACTCACCATGGATTTCCATTGATCAATATCATGAAGAAAGGATCTAGAAAGAACTAAATGGGATTAAAATAACTCTTATAGACTCACTTGGTATTCCCAAGAGTTGAAATAAATTAAGTAAGAATGAAAATATTTGAAGGAATTTTCAAATTTATAATTATTTGAAAAAACATGGATTTAAAATTAAATACCCTATATCACACCAAAATAGATAGGGTTTTCACCCCAAAATATGTTACAAGATAAAAGGCTAGGTCACAAAGGTCCTCAACCCAACTAACCTTTTGGATCAACAACATGGTCATTTGGAAAATCCTACAATCCTAGGTCAACACCAAGAAACAAATCAAGGGAATACCATTGTAACCTCATTGGGGGAATGCAAATAAAAATCCTTCTCCCAATCCTCCAAACCACAAGGTATACAGTTAATCTATGAGAACCATATTTTAAACCACACCACATTTTAGTAGAAAAATCTACACTGTACCCACCCCAATATTGACAGAACCACAAAAATCCACCCACTAAGTACCTTATACTACAAGGAATCAAACACACCAAAATAGACACCACTATGATATATACTGAAGATTCATATTGTAGACCTCCTTTTCTAGCTATTTTTTTGATCAAATATTCTAAACTCTCCTTGAACCTTCTATTGAGACCTTCGACTCCCAAAAATCTCAAATTAAAGGGTTAGGAAGGCCTAAAAAATTATAATATTCTTTTTAAGATCTTTTATTTTGAAGTAGAAAATAGAGATCTGGAAAATTTATCCTAAATATTAGTAACTTTTACTTTAAATTTAAGAATAAGATGATTTTCATACATATTAATTTTTTTGTTAAACCATGTTTGTAGTTTTATAAGAATGATACATGTGAATGAATTTCTAGGGAATACCTTAATAGTTTTTTTGATATTTTTATCTAATAATTTATAGATTTATCATCCTTTTTCTTGATTTTAGGTAATTTTTTACTATAAAAATTGATAATATGATAAAATATACTTACTATATTTCATTACATTTCCATAATCACAATATCATCCTCTGGTTGTGTGTTTGGATCATTTTTTACCTCTATATCATCTCAAATTCTAAAAAATGAATATTCATGATGACTTTTTCATGCCTAAATTAGGAAAATAAACTATTAATGTATCATGAGATCCACTAAAATATAATGTTCCTCACTTCTTGAAATATTTTTTTATAATAATTTACTCCTCCTATTTTTAAACAATTAAAAAAAACCCAAATGGTTAGCATGAGTAATAATAATACCCAATGAAATATGAATAAACTATAATATGATAAAGAAATAATTTAATATCTAAAAACTCAATATAACAATAATTAAACCCAAAAAATCTTTTACTTATTCTTGAACAAATTCAAAATCCAAAAAATATGAACAAATTGATCACATATTCTACCAAAATCAACTTAACTTCTATCCCTAAATAACACAATGTCAATCATAATGTCACATGCCAACAATTTATATACCCTAATCACAAGTTCTACCAAAATATAGTAATATTTTCTCAAAATAAATTAATCCATCATCCAAAATTAAAAATATTTACCTCAATATAAAATCATATACCAAAGGATTATCTAAACCTTAATAACTAATTCTTCCTAAGAACCAATAAAAATATCTTAACATATCATTAATCACCTAAAAAAATAACTCAAAAGGGGAATATATACCTTTGAAATTATGATCAAACATACACTTAACAACCCAAAATGGTATCCCAAACTCTTAAATTTTCTTCATATGATAACATATGAACCTATGATGTTATCTAAACCTTACTCTAATACAAAATGTGATAGCATTATCCATACACTAGGATATGGAGCTAAAAAAACATTCTTTACATAATTTATTTGATATCAATTGAAATGACCAAACTTTTACCATTCATAATTAAAAAATTAATAACCAAAATTGACTCATTTACATACCAAATACATTTTTGGTTTAATGTTTTAGAGAAATAGGAAAAAATTTAACTAAAAAAACCCATATATTTCTCATAAAATGTATATTTTACCAATTATACCAAGAGTTTATTATTCCAAAAAAATACTTCAACATTGACCACAAAAAAATATCCACACATGATACCCTTCTAAAAAAATCATACACAATACTTCTATTCATAACCTCGGGAAATGGAAACAAAATAATGGTGAGATCATACGCTCGATAAGGGTAAATATAATCAATATCAATCAAAGATCACAAGTGAAAATAAGATAAACATGTGGGAATGAGATCATAATCCAGGTATATAAACACATCCAATATAAATCATAACCAATAAAACATGGATAATAAATAATGATTAATAACATGAATCTTGGATTATGACACGAGTAAAAGAAGTGTGAATGTACGAGTCAATAATCATGATACACGAAAACTTAAAATAGATACATTTAAACTTATTATCTCAATAATTATATAAAAAGATTTCAAAAGTATAAATAAAATTAAAATAATAATTATGAAGGTAACTATGGACATCATATTCATATCAATATTAAAACCACCCTTATAATCACCCTTAAAATAGAATAACCTACCTAGTTAATTACAACATAATTTATTTAGATAAAAAATCATTAACCAATTTATTATAGAGCTATATCCTAGTCTCACTAATTAGAAATTCCTGAAGGTGTCATTAATTCCAATGGATATACATAATTTAAAAATTTATAAACATGAACAAGAACTCACTAATTCTACAATTAAGTTGTATATGATATTACAAGTTAGAGGTCAATATAGTGGGGATAGTTTTGAATAATTATTATTAATTTAATAAAATAAAATAAAATTGTTTACAATTTCATAAAATAAATTTAAACTATGAAGCATTGTATTTTTTAAGAAGTAGGTAGAGAAAAATAATAATAAGGATGTCAAGTAATTTCTAAATCTAGGTTCATGGAGTAATAAAATATTATATAAAAAAATTATATATTCATCACAATCAAGTCTAAGTGAATCCCTTTGTCTCGGTAGACACTCTCCATCTCAAGACTCTAATTTTACTATGGTCAAGTACTTTGAATAATCACAAAACTGGTAACTCAAAATCATTTTTAAATTTATAATATAATTAACCCAATGGTTATAGTGGAAATGAAATTTTATATAATACATTAAAAATCACTCCCACACCCACTGATGAAACAATTGTCATGCATTAAATAATGATAAAGGAATATATATGAGAAATTTAATGAATGAAAAAACCCCAAGATGAATTATTTTTTCAAAATAAAATATTTATTACAACAATTCCCCTTTATTGAAACTACCATGACATTAAATAAAATCACTCCATCATGCCGGCCCTGACAGGGTGAAGAAAAATAATGAAATTTAAAACAAAAAATAAATGGCGGAGATGTCATGGTGGAGGACTCTGAAGCGTCCATCACCTCACCCTAGGATCCGATCTCTAATATAATGCATTTAACCTACTATTTGGACCTATATTTATAGGCAAAAAACTTACAGATTTATAAATTTCATAAAACCATACACTCGATCTATCCAAGTCCACCCATGGAGTCATGAGGAAATTATATAACATCCCTAGTCAAAGTTTGATAATTTTTGGAAGGTTATGGATCTTTAAATCACATATCATGAAATAACATATAGTTTCGTGCTACATATTTTCTTGGTTTTCCCTTGGGATGCTTATTTCATAAAATACTTCTTTCTTCACTCATAACTTCTAATTTTCACATTGTTATTATATGATTCCTGAAGTGAAAAGGTATTTTTGAGGGTTTTCATCTTTATTAGTCATGTAAATAGTGATTTTTTATCCTCTAAAATGCAACCCTTTTTGTTATTTTTTTAATTTTTTTGAAGTGAGTTTCAATAAAGTAAAATAAATAATAATCATGATCCTTTTATGAAATATCCTATATAACCACCACCACACTTATACATTACAATATGAGCATCCCTTATACCATTTCCTCATCTCCACCACACTCATTTTTTAATAGTCATGAAAAATACATTGAGTAGGGTAGGAAATATTAAAATAGAATTGTAATATAGATCATTCCTAATAATGTTATTCGTAGATTATATGGGCTTATGAAGGATTAATGTAATGGTGTGTCTTAGGATACGTTCTTAAAAAAACATAAATCCATCATTTTAAATGTGAATATGTGCAATCATATCTTTGATAATATTCAAACAAGTTATAAAATAAAACATGATTGAGTGTCACTCAAGAAACATACCCAAGAAAGAATAGAAAAAATTATGTTTAGAAAATTTGTAGGGAGATGAGTACATAATATTGAGATAATCACTCATAAAAATTCACATCAATAATAAAATAAATTCATACGAATATCAAAAATTCAAAGAATTTGAAAATATCAAAAAAAATTCAATTATAAAAAATAGCCATTCTTCCAAATCATGATTCATCAAATCAAAATCCGACGTTTATCTTTAATAATTAATTCCCCCATTTTATCATTTAATTTATTGTCAAATAAATTTTAAATATAGTATGATCATTATCCTACACATTGTTTGTCTCCTTTATCAATGATTAAATAAAAAATTCAAGTGCGGGGCTTGCATTTTTAGTTATTTTTTAAATCATAATTATAGGGGTGTAGAATAAAATAATAAAATTAAAACCCATACTCCCTTATTGAATGGTGTTCCCTAGATTGTGAACTTTTTTTATTTTTTTTCACCTTGTGCTTTCACTTTGGATCTACAAGATAAAGAAATCTTCAATGAACAAGGTATATTCAATAAAGATAAAAAAGATAAAGGGAATTTAAAATAAGATTCCTAATATAAAATTTATTCTTAATAAAGTAATAAAAAACATGGGGTGTCTCACTAAAGATTTTCTTTTTATAATGATTGTTTAGCTTGAAATATTTTGGATTAGATGATTGGGGTATAATATAAGGATAACATTTTCAGGTTGACCTAATCTTGACTTTAAATACCGTACAAATCATCTCTTATCGTCATCATTGGAATTTGTGTGAAATTTAGAGGAGGTGATAAAATTATTGACAATTTAAATGAAATGAAGAATAATTCAGTATCTATCTAGAATTGGTAGAATTATCATTTTTCAATTACTAGTTATGGTTATTTAAATTTTTTAATTACCTATGAAATTTCCATAGTTTAATCCACATATTTTTCTTATTCTACTACTACTTCTTATTTTTATTTTTTAGAGTTCATACATAGTGTAACTTCTTCTTTTTCCCCTTCCTCTCGCTCTGCTTCATTTTCCAAGCATTGTCTCTCTAGCTATGCCTCTTCAAAATCTGGTTCCATGTATGGGGTGATGCTTCTTCCTTGATCGGGTATTATAATATGCACTTTTCTACTTGATTGTTAATTCTTCTAATCTTATTAATATGATATTCAAGATCCCTCAAAAGGATGAAGAATTTATCTTTTCTATTCAAAATGAATTGTAGTCCTATCATCACCCAGAAAAACAGCCAATTACATAAAATAAATAAAACTAAGATAAAATAAAAAATATAAAAAATATGAGAAAATAATTTGCATAAATTATCAAATTAAAAAAAAACATTCACCCATGTCCTTGATGATGATGCCAAAAATTTGGTACCACCCAAAGATGTCATTAATTACAATGAAGATACCAAATTGAGAAATTTATAAATACAAATAAAAAATCACTAATTCGGTAATTAATTATTAAAACATATTGCAAGTCCAATTTTTACCCAATGAGGACTATTTTGGAGAATTATAATTAATTTAATAAATAAAATTAAATTATTAATGATTGAGGAAAATAAATTTAAACTAAGAAGACTTATATTTTTGAAGAAGTGGGAGGAGAAAAATATAGTTCTGAGTAATTTTCAAATCTAGGTTCATGGATAAATACAATATTAAATAAAAAATAATTATATGGTTGTCATAATTTAGTATAAGTGAATCCCTTGGTCCGATATACACTCTCTATCTTAAGACTCTCCTTTTCTTGTGGTCAAGTACTTCAAATAATCAAAATATAGGTAACCAAAAACCATTTTTAAATCTAGAATATAATTAACCCAATGATCATGGTGGAAATAAAATTCTAGTTAATACATGAAAAATAACTCCCTTACCCACCTATAAATTAATGGTCATGCATTAAATAATGATAAAGGAAGAGATATGAGAAATTTTATGAATACAAAAAACCCCAAGATGAATTACTTGTTTAGAATAAAATATTTATTTCAAAAAATCCACTTCATTGAAATTATCCTGGAATGAAAAAAATAACCCTTCATGATATCCATGAAATCATGGAGAAAAATAAAGAAGTTTAAAACCAAATATAAATGGCAGAGATGGCCCGATGAGGGATTCTACAGAGTGTATAACCTCACCTAGGATCCAAACTCCAATCTTCAATGTCTTGAAACTTATCCTTGGACCTATATTTATAGGTGTAAAGGAACCCTTAGTTTTATAAATGTTATACAATCATATATTGAATCCATAAAAGTCAACCCATGGAGTTACATTGTAATTCAAGGTGGGCCCTACTCAAAGTTTTACAAATTTTAGAAGGTTTTGGATTTAGAAATAATGTGTCATGGTGTGAAATATAACTTCAATCCATGAATTTTTATGTCCCCCCTGGGTTACTTTTTTCATCCTTTCCTTCCATCACATATTTTTACTCATTTTCACATTGTGATTTGATGATTCATGATACAAAAAGCGACTTTTGGTGTTTTTGGCTTCATTATCACATGAATATTCAATTCTGAGCTTAAAATTAAATCCTTGAACTATCATACATCACAAATCATCATTTTCATCATTAATTCCATATCGGTTTTCTTGTTTTCTTCCTTGAATATTTTTCCTAAGTAACCTACCAGAAAAAAATTGAATAGTAAATATGTGGGAATGTTTCATCAATTTAATTAAAATCAATAAATTTTAATATTAAAAATACATGCATGAAATATGGAAATCAATTATCATAATATATAATTTATAAGAACCAAAAAATAAATAAAACACATAGGTTCTTTCATTTGCATTATAAAACTGATATAAATATTCATTATTTCTTCATATCTTAATTAACTCGTGGAAAAGAAATGAGTTTCATGAAAAATTTACTTAAACAAATCACCATAATTCATCAAAAGAAATAAGATGGATGATATAATTAATTTATATCCATAAAAATCACTAAAGGATGTTTAAATGGATGAAAAACACTTTTATAAAAACATTATAAGTATGATTTTGAAAAATATAAAGAAATATACTTTTTTATGGTAAATTATAAAAAATAAAAAATTCACAGAATAAAAAGAATATAATTTTCTTTGAAAAAACATTTAAACATGGAAATTAATATTAATTATGAAGAATAGACATAATAGCAGGAAAAGGTGATCAAGTTATAACCATAAAAAGCATTCTTCTCAAACCTTTATAAATAAATTAAAAAATGTACCATACGTAAAATGATAAAAAGATTTATTTTTAAACCATTTTAAAAAGTAAAAGATATTTGAAAATTAATTTAATAAATAATTGTTGTATATAGAATAAAATTCTTGAAAAAATATAAAGAATATAGATATCAGGTAAATAGAGTTAGATAAAAGACTTCAAAACCTTTAAAGTGATGTTTTTAAAGAAAACCCATTACGAAATTCTAAATAAAAATAACATAAAATAAATAACTTAAAAAAGAAATTTAAATCTTATAAATAAAATAGAAACATGATGTAATATTTCATAGATAAATTATAGTTATCGTATAAATGAATATAGGTATATAATTGGAAACATCACTCAAAAAAGGAAAATTGAGATGAAAAACCTTTATGGATTTGGTAACCTTTGAATGAAAACTCCTCAAATGATAGAACTTGAAATAAAATAATAAACACCTTGAATAAATAGATAACAATGATATAAAAAGTTAAATATAAAATATATACACCATATAAAAGTAAATATGGTGCCTGAAATGAAACATGTCAAAAGGAATTGAAATTGAGACCAAGAAACCCTTACCAACTTAGTAACTTTTGAATCAAAACCCATTGAAGAGAAAATTATATGGGATTTTAAATCCATTTAAATTCTTGGAAATCATTATAAAATACATTCATGTTTAGTGTACATACCACGTAAAATAAAAAAATTGGTGAATGTTAAGCATGTCACAATGAAGGAAATTTGAGAAAAGAAACCTGTACAAAGATGGTAACATTTGAGGCAAGAATAAATCAATGAAGTGATCATGTGAATTAAATGTAAATAAATAAAAAATAATTTTAAATGAAAAATAAAATAATCTTTAGTGAAAACACACATAATCTTGGCATAACATAGTAAACGTAAAAGTGGTATAACCCAATAAATGGAACATTAGTTAAGAATTCCCTTACCTCAGACTTATGCATGGTCAGAAATTCTCTAACTTACTAGTATAATAAATTTTAGTATATTATTAATATTAATAAAAAAAATATTCATATTTTATTTACTTTATAACATTCATTTATCATTCTTTATTACCCATATATTAATTTTTTATTGTTAAAATTAACATTCTAGTGTTAACCGTTGCATTTCCCTTACATGCTCTGGTTTGGAGGTTCTGGTTCTTGGGTATTGTTCATGAATTAATCAACTAAAAAATTATAATTATAAGGTAATTCATGTTTTTATGTATTTATAGATTACCATATTCATTTCATGGAACTTATGTTGACAGTTTGTATGGAACACTTACAAATTCCCCATTTTAGTGATTATTAAAATAACAAAAGAATTTAATTTATAGGTAAATATAATTTTAAATATTATCACTCTAAAATTATTAAATCATCTTAAATTCATAATTAATAAATTTTATAATTAGTATTTATGTTTTCTTAGTCATTCCTAAGATAAAAATTATAATAATTTCCTTATAGGTGGTAAAACTAACAAAAAAACATTTTATAATAGTTAAATGAGTAAGAACATATTATTGTGTAATGATAATATAATTTTTATATAATATTAATGGTTTTATTTTTTTAAGTGATAAAAAATTCAATAATAGTTATATGAATAATATTAAATAAAGAAAATGGTAAGAAGTTATTACTTATGAAGTGTCTCGACATGCTCGTTTTAGGCGATTAAATTTTATGATGACGATTTATTGTTAATATTATTAATATAATCGATAAATTATCTTTCTAGAATCATATTGACATAATAAATATCATATTTATTCTTTAAATTTATTTTCATAACCATCTATGTAAGGAATTGATGAAAAATTAAATATGAAATTCATGGAGGGAGTAGTCCATATGTAACACAATCAACATTTTTATTTTCCAATAGATAAAAGAGACATAGATAATGTTTTTTCCATAAAAATAATTAAATTTTAGTATACTAATGATTATTATGTCATTATATTAGGTGTAAGAAGAAATAAATTTGAAAGAACTATGTTAAGACAATTACCTCTTCCATTGATATCCCCTTTTAGGTCACACCTTAAGCCTTATTAGATTTGTCTTTTGTGAAGACCAAAACCTCTTAGATGTGGTAAATAGAGTTGGGTATGGATTTTTGTTGGAATTTTTTTAGATAAGGTTCTCAAAGTGTGTGTAAAAGTGAGGTGGTGAAGGGTTACTTTTATAAATAATAAGAGTGACACTCTTATAAATACGTGTATTTTTAATATATAGTAAACATAATACTCAATTAAAGTGGCTTCAAACTATTAACATTTATAAGATAATATAAGGGATATTATAAATACATTTATGTAATCATATTTATATAGTTTTTTTATATTTTTTTCCTTATCCCTTAGATTGACCTACCCTTTAAACACTTTTAACTTTACCAAGGTGACTAACTTTTACAATGGTAAGTTATTTTTTTAAAAAAATTAAATGAACTTTATTAAAAAATTTAAACCTTATGATTCCAAATATTAAAACCATTTAATAAGAATAAATTTCCAGATTTTATAAAAAATAATTTTAATAATGTACATTTAACACAATAAAATCAATTGTTAAAAAAATTCATTTTAAGAATAAAAATGAATCTTCACAAAAATAATTTATAGTATTGATTATCATAATACATATTTGTTTACTTATAAACAAATAATATTTATGTTACTTTTAAATAAATCCAAAATTCAAGGGTACATTGTGAATTCTTAATTAAGGAAAAATCCTAAAAATAGTATTTATTAAAAACAAATATAACTTAGGTTAAAAAATTTCAAGAATAGGTTTATAAATTCAAAATATTATTTTTAAATGAATTATGTTACTCATTAAATACATTTTTAATCAATAAAATGTTTTCATAAATATTTAAGTCATTCTCATATCACGATGATCTCATAAAAGTTATGGTTTTGTGTAAAAACTACCTTTTCACTGTTCACCAAAAAATAAACCCTTTCAGAAAAGAATAAAAAATTCACCTTAAGATAATTTTGATATGAAGAATCTGAAAATAAATCCAATTTTATAAAAGTAAGAATTATAAAATTTTAAAAATTAACTTTTAAACAAAACCATATAATACATGGGAAAACACTTTATTTAAAATAAAACCATTTTTTTAAATTGAAAACCATATCATTATTTCACACGTTGATAAAATTATTTTTAATAGTAAATAAAAAATATGAATTTATATAATTAAAATTAAAATCCAGTTATAACATATTTAATATTTAAATTGTTATTTTAATAGTTCAAAATATGAAATTATGTTAATGAGATTTACTTAAGCTTAAAAAAACATCCCTCATGATATCAGGTAAATATAATAATCTTAAATATATAATGCGTATTTAATTGATTATATATTATCTTTTGATACATTAAATTAACACATATAAGTTCTTAATGTATATATATATATTCATAATCATGATTGTTAATAAACCATAAATGTTTTATTAAAAATATATAGGTTGTCATAATTTTTATTGCAATCAACAATGAATGATGGAAGTTATTTTGTCCTTCCATGATATCACCCATAGTTTTAATAGTAATTTTTTAAGGTTTTTGGATTATGTGTGGATACCACTAAAGGGATTCTATACTCAAATCCTTCATTACAATGATAGCATGACAGAAGTGGTCAATTGATTTTACAATGATGATAGAATTTCAAAAGAAGGTAATTTTTATCTATATGAATTAATTATAAATTATACGTGAAATAATACTATCTTAGCTTATTTCAGGGTTTCATTCATCAATTTATGGGGATTTAATTCAAAGATACCAATGAAAAAAATTATTGGGAATGGGTCCAACTACTTCCATTGTATCTTATAACCTTCAAGTGGAATTAGAGCAGTCATATATTATTTTTTTATATATTATTTTTTAATAAAATTAACATTTTTTTTAAGTTTTTTAGTTATATTTTTTATTATTAATATGAATATCGAGATAACATGATCATTCAGGTTAATATGACTAAGAAAAAATGAATAATATTCAAAGATCCCATTCAAAGGTGCCTAATATTCTGATTAGATGACATAGATAAAGGACTTGCATCTAAAAATTATACCTTGTGTACCCTTGGTTAACCACATAAGTACGTTCCATACAAAATGACATCACATCATTTAGGATAAAAATACACAACATCATTAGAAACCATATATTGATTTCCATTTAGAACACCTGGGTATGTACATTGTATAGTTGGAGTACACATAGTATAACCCCACACAGTATGACCCTATGGTATTCATGAAGGTCATGAAGTTAAAGTACTTGAAATTTAATAAATACATGCTATTTATTTACAGACAGTTAAGAAACACATTCCATATGTAACTACATGGAATGTAACTAGAGTTCACAACATTTTACACATAAATATATCATGTAATATACATTATAAGTCCTTAGGCATGTAGTGTTGGTGGTCAAATAATAGAGTTTATGACATAAAGTTGGATGTACATGACTTGTAACTCATATTCACTCACATAGAGTACACTCTAATAGAGTTTATTCAATTTGAGTTAAATACATATAAGAAAAAAATTATATCATTGAAACCAAACTATACAATATGAATATGGTGTAAATATTGTGTGATAGATTTTTCCGATGATTTACATGTTGTTTTATTTTCAATGGTTCTTATAGATTTAAATGACTTATTAATTATTTTTCATGTTATTATGGAACTATATGACATGTATGGTCATTGTGCACATTGTGTACATCATAGGTATTAGTAGTGGTACATGCTGTATATATTAATGGAATTTCATGTAGTCTTATATGTCATGCTGACTACATGGGTTAACCAACAGAACAGAACGTCGTGTAATATCACAACATGTTGTATAAGAATACATGGAGTGTAACTATATAGTACATGAAAATAACAATACATAGTGCATTTACACGCCATGTGGGTAGTAGTACAATCCACGTAGAGTAGAAGGGTATATACTGTGTTACCTTTAGTACATGCCATGTTAAATTATAGATATAATTCAAGACTACTTAGATGGGTACACATTGTGTGTCTTATTAGTACACACTATGTATGAATAAATTTTAATTTAATTTAATTTATTAAAAATCAAAGTGGATGATAATCTTTAAGAATTTTTTGATGGAAAATTTAGATAAATGAATGGATTAATTAAAAATATAATTAATTCATTAATTCGTGAATTTTATATTAATAAATAAGAAATTGAAATTATTTCTAGCTAGTTTTAAATGTGTAGTCATTGAAAATGTGGATGGTCATTAGATTGAACGATATGAATATGTGTTGAGTCTCTTTTAATTTAATTATTATTTTATGGTTTTGTGCTAATTATTATTAAATTAAAATGATGATATATAAATTATCTCATCCTCTTTATTATGAACATACCTGTATATCCATGGTTTTTTATATAACCCCATAACCCTAGTTCCCCTCACCTATGTGTGAGTAAAAATATTTAAAGGAAGGAGCTCCCATATGAGTAGAGGTGGATCAATATGGATCTAAGGTGAAACCAACCAAGGAGATACACAGGTCAAAGGCAGAATACTGTAACTTGAACTAATCCTAGTTCAAAGAGTTGTTCCCTTAAAATCAAGGTTTGGTTTATTTTACACTTGATAAATCAACCGGTAGTTAAATATCATGATCATACCACATATATTTAATTTATATATGTCTATTTCATGGTTAATGTTTTGTTTATGATATGTTAAACATGCCCACATAAATTAAATGAATCAATAAGCATGCAAGATGGAATAAAATAAATGGATTATGCATAAATTATTTTATTGCTACAATGTTAATTAATTATGTGAAATATAAATTTTATAAAAAATCATGTAAAATGATAAATTAAATAATATTTATTCATAATATAAAAAATAATTTAAGAAAATATTAAGTTAGTAAATCCTTCTAGTAATTGAGTAAAAATGCAACCATAGTTCAAAGTATTTATATAGCCTATGTTAGGGTTTTTTAATTGTTAGGAATATTTAACAAAAGGTTTTTGGTTGAATTAACCTATTTGGAATCAAGGGTTGATTTATTTCTCAATATTTGGTGAAACTAGGAGGAAAGTGTTTAAAAAATATGAGTCCATGATTTTAAGATGAGGTAGTCTACTCAATGGATCAATGAACTATGACTTAGTGTAGTTGGCAATACCACCTACCACAATACATTAGAATAGCCTTTTTAGGTCCCAATCTAAGTTATGGGAAGGAAAATATACATCTTTACCACTAAAATGTCCACAAAACAGGAATTATGAATCTAATGGAAAGGGATATTTTGATTTTATAAAATAATTGAGGACTAATAAATAAAAATTTATTACATTACATTTGGTAACAAAAATACTAAAAACTACTTTTATTTTTTATAGAAAATATAAAGTAATACAACCTTGAAATTATATCTATTTTAAACATTATATAAAGACAACATCCTCACCGACATAAATTTATAAGAGTGGTAGAGGATCTTGCACATCATACTACACCAAGAGAGAAAATTTTATGTGGCGGAGTCCCCTATTATAAAGAAAGACCCTTAAAATAAGTCCAATGGGGAGGATTATACTATATTATGAAAAAATGTAGATGATGGATTTAATGTTTAGCGCCTCATGTTATCATCTATGTACCATGATCTCTATAAGATTAATGTGTACATGGATTCATTTACCATGTTTTACCATCTTCATGATATTTGTTAGTAGAAAAATAGATAAGATAGATATGAGATCTACAAGGAACATTTCATATGTAATCTTAGAGAAGGTATGATAGCTAAACCTTATGTAGTCATGGATATTGACTATATTACGTGTTAAAAGATTCTAGGTTCTAATTTACCTAAATAATTGTGAACCAACCTT
The DNA here is from genome assembly GCA_963277665.1 of Viscum album. NCBI lineage: Eukaryota > Viridiplantae > Streptophyta > Magnoliopsida > Santalales > Viscaceae > Viscum > Viscum album. The sequence goes on from OY728161.1 coordinate 1,474,297,723, forward strand.
ATTCTCTACTCACTACCTGATAGATTTTATAGTATTTTTTGAATTATAATTTGAATAATATTGAGAATTATCTCCCAAATATTATTACTTTTATTCTCTAGGTAGATAGTAATATGAATTGTGAAAAACTATAAGTCATTATAGCGAATAAGAGAAGGGTAATGAAAAGGGATATAAGTATCATTCAAAGTATATGGATTATATGCACTTCCCTACAATGTAGAGGAATATTTAGAGGCTGGATAAGGATAAATATATATAATTTATTTCATGTGACAAGAATGGTCACTAGAAGAAAAAATGCACCTTAGTGAAGAAACATTGGAATGTTTTAGGTGCATTTTTTATCAAATATAACCTTTCTATTTTTACCAGTTGGGTATTATAAACAACTTTTTCTGATCATATTTGTATCTAAATATATGAACCAACTTAATTTAGTAAGTTTTTAATAGGTTTTGTGGATCTTGGAGATGACAATACAGAAATACTGACTACACTTTCTATAAAAGACTGCTACCTTACATTGCCAACAAGAACGATTCTAGTTTTGAATAATTTTTTTATTATGTACCTATTATTACCAAGAATATTATATTTATGTTTATTTTATATTTGGATGGATTTTTATTCAAATTTTAAAATAATATCTTCTAATTTTAAGTAGATAACATTTTTATGGTATAAAACATATTAATAATGGTCTTTATATACTATAATACAAAAACCAAGTGTTGGAAATCGATGAAAAATCAAGTTCACATGACTCATATCACACCCAGTTATCGAATCACTTACTTGGTCAAGTAAATGAGAATAACTTAAAAAATTCATATCGAGAAGGCTATTTAGATTCTTTTGAACTAAAACCAATTGGTATCTGCCATTCTTGTTTTAAGGTAAAATAATCAAACCCTAATTTGGTGAAAAGGGTTAATGGTTTATAATGATTCTTGAATTAGTTCAAAAACATATGTGTGGGATTTTTCTAGTTTAATATAGGGGTGGATTCTCATAATTCATAACATTTACTGTCAACTTAAATAGACATGAATGTGTCTACTTAATAAGGTATAAGTATGAATCCTTTTAAAAATTTAAGGAGTTCAAGAATAAAGTAGATAATCATCTTATTAAGAATATAAATAAACTCTTCTTAGACCATAGTGAAGTGTATCTTAACTAATAGTTCATCAAATATTTGAGGGAGTTTGGGATATTATCTCAATTCATTGTTTTTTATACGCCACAGTGGAATGGTGTTAGTGAAAGGTGGAACCACACATTTTAGACATGGTGAAGTTGATAATGAGTTATGAATAATTTCCATTATCCTTTTGGGGATATGTATGATATGATATGACACACATACTAAACTAAGTTCCAACTAAAAGTTAATAAAAATACCATACGAGTTAATATATCAAAGGAAATATGTTATGTCACATCTATATGTGTGAGGTTGAAAATCAATTGTTAAGGTTATATATTGTAATAAACTTGAACTTCAAGCTAGAAAGTGTATCTTTATAAGATATTTTATGTGAACAAGTGGATATTATCTATATGAACCCTTATAAAAAATATTTATTGTAGAAAGATAGGCCATATTTCTTAAGAGGGAGAATATCTCTAAAATAGATAGTGGGAGAAAGATCAACTTTTATGAAGTTGGTGCTCATGATATGTAAGAGTTTGAACATGAATAAATTAAAATAGGCCCCATGGATGAGGTTATTAAAACAATTCAAGTACTATGTAGGATCATCAGAGTGGTTATAGAATTAGATAGATATGGTTTTATAGTTACCAAGGATTGTAACTAATTATTAGGTGATAATGATGAGCCTATATCCTACAAGGAGGTAGTTAGAATCCCATAAGTTATGATATGGAAACAACCATGAATTATATGATAGTTTCTATCTATAAGAACCAAGTATGGGTTCTTATAGATCCTCTAATAGATTTAAATCCTATTGAGGTAAATGATATTTAAGAATAAACTAGACATGAAATGCAATTTCAATATGTATAAAGGAAAAACAAATTATAAATTGTTTAAGAAACATCAAGGAATAACTATGATGAAACATTTTCACCAGTTACCATGCTAAAATATATCATAATACTGCATGATATGAAAACTTACCATGAGTATGAGATTTAAAAAAGGGATGTAAAAACATATTTCCTTAATAAGAAACTTATAGAAGATACACATATGACATAACCAAAAGGGCTTGTGACTAAAATTTATGATAATAAGGTATAAAAGTTATAGAGATCCATTTATGTGTTAAATCAAGAATAAAGATAATAGAAAATTTGATTTGATAAATCCATAAGTGAATCTGATTTCATAAAGGATAAATGTGACCCATATCTCTACAAATGGTTTAATGGGAATGAAATAATTTTTATATTAGTACATGTTGATGATATATTACTGACGGGAAATGAGATATAAACCTTATAATACGTTAATATGAAGTTTATAAAATATTTCTATATGAATTAATTAGGTGATAAAGACTAAATTTTAGGGATCATGATCATTAATGATAGATATAATTGGATTCTTAGACTAATTAAAGGCATGTAAGATGATAATGTAATGAATATATTAATTATAGAACAATATAATAGGGGATTGTTTCTAGTGTCACATGGTATAAATTTATATAAGAAAATGTGTCTTATGAAACAATAGGGGATATTTATAGGATGATTATAATCTCTTATGCTTCTATGATAGGTTCTATCATGTATGTTATGCTATATAGAAAATTGATGTTGTGTATGCCTTGATCATGGTATTCAGACATTAAATAGATCTGGGATACTCGTACTATACTAATTTGAAGACTATCCTAAATTATCTGAAGTGTAACAAAGATATGTTTCTAGTTTATGGAGGATATGGGGAACTATTCATTAGGGGATATACATATGTTAGTTTCTAGATAGATAAAAATCATCTCAAATCACATTTGAGATTTTTATTCTACCTTATTGAACGATCCATGAGCTGTAAGATATCAAAGAATCCATTGGTTACTGATTCTATAATAAATTATGAGTATATTGTAATTTCTTATGCATGTAAAGAAGTATTGTGGATATGAAACTTCATCCAAGATATTGATGTGGTTATTAGTAGTAAAGACCCTATCAAATTTTGTTACGAAAATACAATATTGGTATCCCCCACCAAATATAAAAGGTCACATCGATAGATAAAGAATTTACTTTGGAAGTAGCAACTCTTGCAGGATTTTTATCAATGGGGTGAGTTCCTAGTAAATAGAGTTTCAATGGAAAATAATGTGAAAGATTGATTAAATAAAGCCTTATCTCTGTATAAACATGAATATCATGTGAGAGCTAGTAGTAATAAAGTTTTTAGCAATTGTATCTAGTGAAAGTGAGAGTATATTAGAGTTAGTTCCCTAGAAAAAATTAACTTTATAATTTTTATTACCTATATATTTAAAGACTTGAATACTAATATACATCCTATCACATGATGAGTTTTCTTCCATGTAACATTAAACTGGTAATGTTCTTAGAGTATCTATCACATATAAAGGTCATAAATGTTCCTTGCGATGATGAGAACCTGGAAGTGATATGAAAAATTATTAAATATTTGTTATATAGTCACATGAAATATATCTTATGGGACATAAATGATGCATGTTATTAGGTGAAGGAAGCTCATAAGATATTGATACTTCTTCACATTGAGTTCTCACTTGATAATTTTTGAGATAGGAGGTTATGATAACATACCTTCCAATATGAAGTCCACATTTTTATGTGTCATTATATATTCCTATATACGAATGTGTGTATTTATCCTCAGTTTTGAAATTATTATTAATGTATATCATAAATCATAAAATTTTATGTATTGGAAAAAAACATGATGACATATACTTACAATGAGGTAGGATATGTTGGGTGTGTCATAGGTGATATGAAATTAATAAATAGGTGATGAAAGTATTTATCCTTTACATTTTAATGGAAGTATATATCTCTGGCCATTTTATTAAAATAGAATAGTCTGATTAATTTTATAGCCATGGCGGTTCATCGATGAGTTCATTTCAGGAAAGTTAGATAAAGATATGTCATGAATATAAGTTGATGACATAATTATGAAACCTTTTTATGAGATATCCAGTCAAAGGGAATATATTATATAGTGATTATTTGTATGTGTTTTTTTCATTTTATATTAGCTTCTTTCTTGATGGGTATTTTGACGTGTTGTTCGATTATGATTTTGAACTTTAGGCAGGCTTATCTAATTCCATTGAGGAAAAGGCTCAGAGGGAAACACACTAAGTGTATCCAGAACCTCAATCAAATCTATATGAATTTAATATTAGAATGAATATTTTTTTTCTTATATTGATCACATAAATTCAATTACCAGTCAATCAAAATAATATAAATACGAGTTGAATATTAAATAAATATTTTTTCTTAGGTTATAAATATAATATTTATTTATTTATTTAAAAAATATTAAATTGATATTTATTTGGTTAAATAAATATTTATTGTTAAAGGTTCGATTAATACTAAGGAGGATTGAAGGTCTGAGTTAAGGGAATAAAAGAAATGGTATATTTTATTTAATACCATTTTAAAAAATATTAATTTATTTATTTAAGAAATAATATTTAAATATCGATGAGTTTAGTTCATTTATAGGAAATAATAATAATTGTAATATTATTATATGTAGGGTTTAATTAGTATTAAGATATTGGTTAAGGGATTTTGTGTGATAACTAATTCTTTGACCTAAGTATATAACTTGATTTATGTCATTTTTAGGGGTAAATATTTATTGGGCACAAAAGTCTCCTTGAAGAAATATCTCAATCCCAGAGAGAAATTTCATAAGAATGCTCTCAAGAATACATAGTGTGGACCATCCTACTCCCTTTAAATACCAAGATAACTAGAAATAATCCTTCAATATTGGAAGGATTTCTTGTTCTAATCAATGATGAATGATACAAGTAATTTGGTTCTTCCAAACTAGTACTTAGAGTTCCAATGAAAAATTCCAAGGTTTTTAGAGCATGTGGGGATACCAATTGAGGTATTCTACACTTGAATACTTCATTAAAACCATAATACTATTATAGTTGTCAACCAATTTGACAAAAAATAGAGAATTTTAATAATAAATAATTATTATCTATAAAAATTAATTATAAATTATATGTGAAAATACCATCCTTTTCAATCCTTGTGGGTTGTGTTCATCAATTTTTTAGGATTTAATATGAAGATACCGATGAAAATAATTCTTGGGCATGGGTCTAATCACTTCTACTATTCCCTTGAACCTTCAGAAGGTCCCATAGGCCACATCATAGTTTGGAAACCCTAAATTGGTTCCTATACCTTATTCAAAACCAAAGGATACCACTCAGAGGGAATAAATTCCTTCAACACCTCCATGATTTCATCATGCCTAATTGGTCTCTTCGAGAATACCAAACCGATTTCATACTGGAGGGATGACCTAAATCCTATCTCTCCTTATACACCAAACTAGGTTATACACTCACACACAACCTTTTCATAATTTTACCCAGGGTAGACCCTCCTGAGTACTCACATCTTAGTGTGGGGAGGAACACTCACCCTGATATCTAGTCAACTATCCTAACGAGCTAAATATATATAAAGGTTATATATGACCTATATCTAGGCTAACCATTTTGGTTTATCACTCCACCTATATAGAGTGGTATGGGGGAACCAATACCAAGGTCATCTATGTTTCATTCACAGCGTTCATACCCCTCTCTGGTTCACATGTCTCATAACATAAACATGTTATCAAGCCCTTGGATATCGGTGGGAAAGGCATTAATTATTGCTAAAGGGTCCATTGTAACCCTTGAAACTCCCATTATTCTCATCAATATTTAAGGGAAATAACTTAGTTTTAAATATAAGTTCAATCAAACATAGTGTAGAGAACGAATACCGCTTACACATAAACACGATTCATAAACTTTAAGGAGATGTTTAGGGACCACCTACCTCATACATGGAGTTAGCATCATCATAAATCTCTACTCATCCTCATCTAAGCATGATTAATCTCAAACTTTCTACTAAGCTCTTATCTCATGGAATAATACCCAAAATAATTAATTATTCAATTTAATCTAAAAAGGAATAATTTCCTAAAGACCCATAGATCCATTTCCTCACACTGATACCATGACCAAACACACCTAAAAGGTCCATGGCATACCCCCTAACACCACCATGACCAAAATACCTATCATTCAAGACCAAATCAATTTATAATTCTATATAATTTAACAAAAAACTATAAATATATTAGGGAAATGGATTCTGTCAACAGAAATAGTGAAAGATGGCATGTTTTCATTATAATGGGATTCCCTCTATCTGTAAAATGTGATTTGATCATGATTGAGAGTAGTATTTTTTTGTCAATAAGGGTGATTAACTTTGTGTTTTAATGTAAATATTCATGTAATAAACTAATGTAAAAAATGTTTGAAGTGATTAGTTGAAAATGATGGAATTAATAATAGTTTGGTGTTTTGGAGTGGATTCCCTTCCCGTTTGCAGGCTGTTATTACATTATTTCATAATTCCACGAAGGGAATATTTGATTAAGGTCCTATGTAAGAGTGTTTCATGACTATTAAAAATTTAGAAAAGGAATTTTATTGAAATTTTATTCAAATCCAAGATTTTTAACCCAAGAAACACAATACAAAGTACCAACCAATATTAAAGGAATCTTGAATTAGGCCGGTCATAGAGAGGAATGGGGATTTCTTAGGTGTTGGTTAGTGAGGGTGGTTAACTTCACCCTTGTGGGGTAGTATAGATGATTGTAGGAGGCCATTGAATCCCTTAAAATTTCACTATCCACTTAAACTGTATAATGTTATATTAAGTAGTAGTATTTATAAGTCAAGAATTATTTATTAATTAATATAAAGGATACTTTCCATCCCTTTAAAACATGGCCACTATATGATGCTCAAATAAAGACTATACTATTTCTAGTCATTTTCATCCTTAGGAACTCGACTGTGTGTGCACGAAATGTTCCTCTTTGTGAAATTTTTGTTCATACTTCATTGACATGAAAGATCATAGATGACCATGCCATATTTGGAATGGTGATCAAGATATGATCCAATGCTTTGATATGATCAGAAGGGTTCATCATAAGTGTGAATTCATAGTTAACTGATTTTATTCTTCTTATAGTAATTTTTTTCATCTTTCTCATGGTTGATCTTTACTATTGATGACTAATCCATTTTCACACTCTATCTTTACTACATGTGGTTGATTAATCTCCCATGGCCAATATTCACTACATACTACTGATTCATCCATTATGGTTAATCTTCACTATATGTAATTTATCCATTTCACACAGTCAATCCATTGATTTTTTTTTCATGTGGTCAATCCATTATCTGCTTTATGATCAATCTTATCATTGAGTTTCTATAGTATTTTATATTTTTAAGAATTATTTATATCACATGATGCATATGAAATTCACTTTATGGAATGTATATCATCGTCAGAAAGTGTTGTGATTCTTTCTAAGTAGATCCATGAAGTAAATAATAGTGGTTTTATGCATCATGAAGATTATTATGAAATCCGTAAAGTCAGTTTGTTACTTCATAAGGGTAAATCATTTACTAGTATACATAGGTTTATAAGAGTTATTTGTTTCAATATAAGAGTGATGGAGTTTCCATACTGTAAAAGTAAAATGATAAAAATATAATGAAACTCATGAATAATTGGAGTTTAAATCTTAGATATTGTGAAGGAAATATTAAAAGTGCTACAGGTCTATAGGTTGTCGCAAAAATAAAACTTATGCATCCTAAAAAACCACAGATATTGAGATTTAAGAAATAATATTATAGAGAATTGAAAGTTGATATTTCTAGTAGATTACAAGTTTTCTACCATGATAAATATATTCACACATCACTTTGAATATATACATATATATATAAAGGTGAATAGAAAGAAAAAAGTGGGTTCAACTTTGAAAATTATTATTTCACCTTCTACAAGTCAAACTACAAGAGATAGAGAGGGTCTCTCGAATATGATATTGATGTTGAATATTTTATAAAGATGAAATAAAATGGAAGAATAATATATAGTCTTCAAACTATAATCTACTTGAAGAAATAACATATGTGAAAGAAGTGGGAAGAAGAATATGAAGAAGATAAGGGGGTGTACTTTTTAAAACTGTTAAAGATATTTCATCCAAACCCATTACTAAGATAAAAATAATGAAGTTTATTATACACAATGTTCTTGAGGGGATACAATAGAACTAACCTAAATATATTATTTTCTATATTATCTTTAAAATATGGAGATTTGTTTCTTGATGAAGAATATCTCATTCCATATGAGAGGTAGTTTCTTCAATGAAAATCAAGGAAGAACACTGTGATTATCTTACATCAAACTAGTTTAATATAGTATATATTTTTTTAGAATTGGATTATTCACTCTAACCTAATTATGTTATAATCAATCTCTAATTATAGTGATTACTCTATGTATCAAAACTTTACCTGAACCTAGAAATGGTTAAGATCTTACATTGAGTCCAAACACTGTAAATTTAATCATGTTATTGTTCTTATTTATTTTTAATTGCATACTAAGTAGAGGGTAAAAATCACACCATTTGATCCATCTATCTTAACAGGTAAAATTTTTTGATTTATAAGTGGGGATAATAAAAGAAAAAAAATAAAACTTGGTAAAAGTTAGGTACACTAATTCACCATTATCAGTGTCCCCGAATGACTATTGGTGCTAAAACTGACATTAGATCATAGGTTTTCCTATGATTGGATAATTTTTCGATTTTACTATTTATTTTTAAAATCTCTATATAAAGTGTGGTATTGAAGAAAATTTTTAAGTGACTTTGATGGAGAACTCAGGTTCCATCCTTATTAAAACCGAAGTGGTTGTTTTAACCAAAACCTAAAAGAACAGGAAGGTGAAGGTGGAAAAGATATTGAGAAAATTCTCAAAGAAGAAAAATAAGGGTAAATAAATATTTAAATACGATCAAGGTGAAAAATTTTCAGCTCTTAAATCTATTAATAAGGATCATTTAAAATAAGTAATATCAAGTTTTAAAGAGTTTGAATAATACGAGTCAATAAAAATATTTAAATACCTCTACTCTCAATTTAAATTCTATATAGTATGTCTCTATTCAATAAATTGCATACATACTTGGTTTGTTTAAATTACTTCTTGATAATATATCAGAACTAGATGAGGAAGTTAAAGAAAAAGAATATATACTGGGAAGAAGGTTCAAAAGGATTAATTCTATCACATACCTTATAGAAGCTAATGAAAATTTAGTGATACTTTGAAATGAAATGATTTTATTTATTTAATAAAATTGAAAATTCATGGTTATGAGAAGGAAGTGAAAAAATTGTTCTTGAAGAAGTGATTAAAGCTCTTGAAAAGATACAAAAAACTTCCATGAATATCAAGGATAAGAAATTATATATTAAATATAAGAAGATAAAGAACCTTGATAATTACATACACGAAATTAGAAAAAGGAATAAAGAATATATTTAGTATATAAAGAGATATTAGGAAGTCAAGATAATATCAGTATAGGATGTAAAATATTATCTCAACATAAAGCACTTGGAATTTGAGGTTAAAGTGAAATATTTGGAAACTAATCATGATAAACCTTCTAAAACTTGAGAAAGTATAGATTATTCAATATAAGTTTATATTTAGATTCATGAATCTAAAATGAATCATACATCTAAAAAAGTATCTCAAGATCATCTGAATAATCATCCAATTCCAGCTCTATGAAAAATGTTCCATTCAAGTAAAAACTTATTGAGCATGCTAAATATGTTTTTCTAGATAATGAAGGTTTTAAAGAAAATTATATAAAAAAATGGATAATGAAATGTGATGATAAGTCTACCACCATGTTAAAGGTTGATATAATAATAAATATAATAGGTAGTTACCTATGAGAATACAAAAAATTTTAGAATAAGTATCAAAAATAGAAAGCTTCAAATTTTGAAAATTCTTGATAACATGCACTATAAATAATAAAACCAAGTTTTCAAGTCCATTTCTAGTGTTGTTACATATTTGTGAACAAAACAATGGATTTTTGGTACAATCTATCAATTTTTGAAACTCAAAGAATTGTTGTGTCCTGGGCCCAGGATTGTTGGGCCCCCGCCAGGATTGTTGGCGCCTGTGCCCCGGTAACCAATCCCACATCGGTTGTGGAGGGAGATTGGTGGGTGCTTGAAATTCCCGTGCCTACCTTCCCCTCAGCAACGCGTTTTAAAGCCGTGAGGCCTGGGATAGCAACTGGGCCAGAGCGGACAATATTGCTGGGCCGAGGGATCCGATCCATCAATTGGTATCAGAGGGTGGTTGGTCTCGGGACCGGTGTGGGCTTGGGGGGGGGATGTTGTGTCCTGGGCCCAGGATTGTTGGGCCCCCGCCAGGATTGTTGGCGCCTGTGCCCCGGTAACCAATCCCACATCGGTTGTGGAGGGAGATTGGTGGGTGCTTGAAATTCCCGTGCCTACCTTCCCCTCAGCAACGCGTTTTAAAGCCGTGAGGCCTGGGATAGCAACTGGGCCAGAGCGGACAATATTGCTGGGCCGAGGGATCCGATCCATCAAGAATGAATACATTGAGGGGGAGAAAGCCTAATATGTTTCATAACCCATTGATAAATAATTATTTTGTAGAAAATGTGTTTGAAATTATGATGGATTCATATGGAATATGCACTTATTATGGTTATAATGAAGAAACATGTTGGTGAGAACCAACCAGGAATGTACCTAAAATATACAAAGAGGGAAGAATAAAAAAAATTGATGGATGAAGATAGGGAAACCTTGGATAAAAATAATAATAAAGGTAATGTTCAAATATAGTATAAGAAATATAGAAGTGCTAGATAAAAAGGATAGAGCTACTTATATTGTGAAAATAACAAGAACACCATGTAAAGATCCAAACAAGACATGTCACGAACCAACCCGGGTCGACCCTGAACCGGTCACCTGAGCCAGTCCACGACATGGCCTGAGAGGTGTTCCCGATCCTCCCGGGCTGGCGACAAGCGCCCGACCATCAATAGAGGCTGTGAGAATGAGTTCGACCAATATAAATAAATAAAGTAGTAGAAATAATACATAGCAACAAATAATAAGTAAACCATACAAAATGACCAAACACGAACCAAAGAAAAATAAAACTAACCAAACACGACGTCCGAACTAACTCAGTGCGACCTCGTGGGTCACTCTCCCAAATCAACGATCAAATTTCTCCCAAGGAGAGCGCACTCGAGCTGTAGCTTGCACAAACACTAATAATAGAGAAGAACTATAGGCGTGAGTATTAAAACTCAGTAGGCTATCCCGATATCTATTCCCAATTCAGTACCTTTAAAATAAAAGAAACCTCATTTCAAGTTTGAACTACAATTTATAAAAATAAGGCTTTCTACATGTTACTCAAAGACAAAGTACAAGTCATTTCCCTTGTTCTTTTCTCAAAAACCAAATCAATATTTTAGTGAGACATTCACATTTTCAAAGGGAAAATGTTGTTTATATTTTCAAATTTTTCCAAAGATGATTAAACACTTTCATTTGAAAAACATTTCTAGAAACCAAGTCAAAACCAATTTATCACTTTCTAAGGAAAACAATATAAAAAATTCACAAGAGTAAGTACACAACAAGGGCAATGTAGAAATACATACAAGCACCAAATCATCACTGTAAGTAATTGAAAATTCATAGACATGGGTGAACCTAGGAGATCAAGAATAGACCAGAAGACTCCAATACATGAGATATCATCCTTGTTGACATATCACACACGATGAAATCAAAACAACCAATACGCTTGACCATCCTTTCTCAGGAAGGATGAGGGAAAATACCATAGTAATAAACCCAATATATCCACCTACTATGGGCCACTGGTCAGTACCATAACCTACCAGTGCAATAATAATTCTTATAATATTCTCTCAATATGCCAGATTCCCATGTCTCAAGTGTTTGGAAAGGGGGTGAGCCAACCGATGCCAACAGAGCATCCAATAACATATATATATATATAAAGCACAACCGACATCACCCCAAGCCACTCCATGGGAAAACCTCTTGCCTTTAAGCTACTCAAATACCCCGGAGCCTCTAAGCACGACCTCCCAAACAATAAATTTCAACCAAGGTAGGAGAGTTATCCTAGGAGTGTTTTTATCAAAACATTTTCATCATTTTTCATAAATTTCCAAACAGGAATTAAATACATTTCACAATATCCACTTAAAAAAAACTAAAACTCTTGTTCATGCTTATAAAGAAATCATTAATCATTAAAACCAGAACTATAATTGAAATTCATTGAGTTATATTTAAAATCCAAACAGACATTCTTTCACAAATGGGTGTCCGTTCATCAAGAAAATATTTCAAGTGTCCTATATAAAATAAATGGCTCTTATTTACACCAAATAATCATTTAAAAATTAATTGTCTTATATTATCTCACATTTAATAAAATTAATAAAATATTTAATCTGAACAAATAGTGTGCGCAAACAGCAATAAATAATGTAACTTAAATTTTAAAAAGCAGTGCAATGGGAACCTACCTTGGCTCATTGTCCAAACACAATGGCGTGTCACACCTCGCACAGATGCACAAACATGCGTAAGTCGACGATCGTATTATCACGGGTTTTTACTCGCCGAAACACTGCAACAACCGCACAACTAAACACATAAACATGGACATAAAACAATTGAAATGAACAAACATCGTAAACTCCAACTTGGCATACTTTCAAAACATAATTCGCACCAGACTAACTCTTCAAAAAACACGCCAAAAAAAATAATGTTGGTGAAAAAATTAACCAAACACAAATTCTATTCAATACAAGATAATTTCTCCTAAACTAAATATACTCAAAAATAAAAATAATTAATTAATATTTAATAAATTTAAGTCATGCAGGAAATAAAATACCTCTAAATTTAAAGGGGAAGGGGTCGACATAGGGTGCACGCTGCTGCAGGCTAGATGACGCAGTGCCGTTGCAACGTTGCTGGTCATCTGGAACATGGGAGGGGGGTCGGTGGAAGGTCGGTGCTGTGACCGCTGGAAGAAGGAAGGTTCTAGATGGGTGGTGTGGACCGTGGTTGGGCAGTGGAAAGGAGGTAGACCACTGGATAATGGAGGCAGAGCGGGGAAGGGGAGTCAAGGTTAGCCGGAGCAGGGAAAGAAGTCCGGGCGTGCTGGCTGGAAGGGCGGTGCCAACAAGGGAGGTTAGCAGAGGTCATGCATTTCTGGAAGGATATTAGTTTGCAGGTGCATGGCTAGGGCGGTGCTGTGCTGGTCGGAGAAAAATGGAGGGGTGTGACCTACTCTTGCAGGATGGTTGGAGGCGCGACAGGAGAGTTTGGGTGGGGTTTTTGTTTGTGCCGAGGGAAAAGGGGTAGCGCCAGTAGTGGAGAGGGGAGGTTGGCCGCTGGTTGGAGGTGTCCAGGATGTGGGGAAGTAGGGGTCGACTAGTGTGTGTCTGGTGCTGGGCAGGGAAGCCAGAGGCGTAGCGGGTGCAAGAGGCGGAGCGGCAGGAGGGCCTAGGGCGCACGGTGTAGGGTGAGCAGGGCAGGAGTGGCAGAGCAGCAAGGCGATGCTGCGCAGGCTGCTACAGGAAGAAGGGGAGAAAAAAAAAGAAAGGGGGCGCCGTGTAGGATAAGAACAGGAGGCAGAGAAAGGTGCGACAATGACAGAGGTGAAGTTGGGAGGGTCACGCCTAGACTAGATCACAAGGGAGGGGGGTTGGCGGTGTGCTGGGAAGAAGGAGGGGGAAGGGGTTGCCGCAAACCCTACTAAAAATGGATAAAAAAATGTATAAGAATAAATTAAATAACAAAATAAATAAATAATGACAATAATGATAATAAGGAAAATAAAAATAATAAAAATAATAGTAGTAATAATAATAATGATCAAAAACTTTAATAATAACATAAAAATGATAAAAATGACAATTCCAATAACAACAATTCTTTAATAATAATATAATATTATTATTCATGAAAAAATAATAATATTATTACAGTAAGTTATTTATTTAATTTTTTTAACTCATTCAATTCATATTCATTTGGCCGATACAAATACCGTAATCGTGCAGTATCCGGGCTGACCGCACGACTTTAGCTAGCTGTGCGGTGTGCACACACTGGGATAAATAATAATAATTATCATAATAATAATAATATTTATCATTTCACCTTTAATAATAATTATAAAATTATAAAAAATAATGAAAATCTTAAATAACAAAATAAATCACAATGTTTACTCATTTTCGTTTTTCGAAGGCAGGAAGACTGTTCCGCTGCATAGGCGAAGCTACGCGGGGTTTCCAAAATGTGCTCCGCCTAGGTGCTCAGCGATGTCAACTCAAAACACACACAGTTTTTAACATTACTTAGAAGTTTTTTGTCCAGGACTCAACCTGAACCCCAACAATGTTTTAAAAGTAAAAGAAAATTATAAAATAAAATAAAGGATCGGTCGGGGTGTGACAATTCTCCCCACCATAACACTTTCTGCCCTTTGAAAGCCACACCAAGATCTAGACCCAAAGATAAAACTTATCAAGTGTCACCCACCTCCAAAAGTTTAATCCCCTCAAGTTGATCCATCCAAACAGATATTGAAATCCCAAGACACACAACTCATCCTTAAAACACAATCATCTTAATCAACACCAAGAAGAACCCAAACCATCCATCTCAACTAGGGAAAGAATGAACTTCAACTACCTACAAAACTTATTCTTATAATCCAAGTCCAATGAAACCATTGGATGTACTCGAATTCCAATGTCTGCTCAAGAAGAAGAACCTAGGATTAGTTGGTTCCACACAAGACCACCCACCACCAAAACAATACTTGAAAATGAACTCTAATACTAACACGAGGAGGCCCGAACAGACTCCCCACCATAAGGATCAGGCTAACACTAACCACTTTGGGTGTAACTCTACGAGATCCATTGTGGGTCTCCCCACCATAAGAACTGACAAGATTAAATGAACTTGAAAACTTCCGCACAGACCAAAAACCCCATCACAAGGGTATGGTAGGGAGAGGAAGGGCCCAACCGATAGAGCATAAAAACTATCGTTGTCTCTACCTTAATGAGGTCAAAAACTCATAAGAACACAAACCACACCACACTAAAGACCAAGGTTAAACCAAGGACCTTCTTCACCGCTGGGGTTCACCTGAATATGCGCCAGCTTCACTCTGAGACCTATGGATGGAGATCTGTTGATTGAAGCATCTCCTACCTTGTAGTCAGGATTCATAAATTCTGAAACATAACACCCAAACCAGAATTTCACCAAACACACTTCCAATAAAATAAAAGTTTCAAAGAGGTTAAACCACAACCATTCTTACAACTGAAATAAATGAAACACTGCAAAACGCTACAAGATAATATTACTATATCTAAGGAAAACTACAAAGAGAAAACCTCAAACTGGTCCCAAAAAATCACCCTACTCCTACTGACGGGATGGGGTGACCTTCGATGGACTATGTATAGTTTCAACGCGCTTCTTGGAAACACCTCAGAAGAATTGATGTAAGTGACCCCAATGTCCACAGGTGTGGCAGCGTCTCAGAGCACTCAGACACGTTGGCTTCTTGTGAACCTTCCTACCACACTAGTGATAGATCATGATATTGTGCTGTAAAGAAGAATATTGAATGTCTGAAGGCATATTCATTCCTCTATTAAAGCCACTCACATTAGGATGCTTCTAATTCTTCCTCTAGCCATCCTCTGCAATGCTTCCTAATGCCGGGGGAGGATTCACCACCTCATGTCCCCATGATGACCCAACTTCAGCAAGAAAGGATTTCCCCACAACATCCCAGAAGGTGGTTTAGTTGAGCTCTGCCACTTTCGACTGTAATTTGGGTTGGAGTCCAGACTCTAATTGTCGAGCCTTCCCGGGATCATTCGCAACAAACCACTGATCACACAGAACTAGATCTATGAAACGTCTATAGAATTCTAGTATCGATTCAATGACCTGCTTAAGACAACACCACTCCATCCTCTTCCTCATCTTCATCACCTCAGAGAAGTGTTGGTGGATGAATGATGACTTGAAAAACTCCCATGTTAGATCTTTCTGAGGTTTATTCCGAGACACGGACTTCCACCATTTCCAGGTTGGACCTTCAAGTATAAAGGTAGCCAACTTCACCTTTAACGACTCAGGAAACCCAATGAAACCGAACTTTCTCTCAATCTTCTGCAACCACTCCTCCACTTCAAGAGGATCTTCTTGACCATAAAAGAGTGGAGGACTCAACTTACAGAATTCCAGAACATAGTCTATAGGCTGATCAACTTGAGGATTTTCTAGGGGTGCACCACACGAAGTTGCACTTCGGGGATCCATAAAACCATCATGGGGGTGAACACTAAGGAACAAGGAAACAAAGAACATAATCAAAACATGGTCATTGCCATTTCAAATTCAACTTTTCACAATCTCCAAAATAAAAATTTACAAACAATTTTCAGAATGATGGAAAACTAAAACGATTCACTAGGGGGAAACTAGTGATGATGGGCGACTCAGACATATGGTTGGCGGCCATAATCCAGTCACACCATCATCACTAAGAGAGTTCTAGGGCAAAGTCACCGGCTCCACATGGATTGCCAGACCATGCGAGCTCACAAAGGTCACTTGCCCGACTCCCATTTCATTACCCAATATAAAAAAGTTAAAGGAACCAAAAAGACACAAAAAACCTAGACATCTCAGGGTAACCCGAGGTTCTGAACGAGAAAGGGTTCGTGACATCCTTCTCGCCCATAAACCCTAATTCCCAACAATTATACTCCTACCATGACAACCCAAAATAAAAATGGGCACTCTGAAAAATAAGGTCTGCTCAAAAGTTGACCTCCTCTGATACCATTTTTTCACGAACCAACCTGGGTCGACCCTGAACCGGTCACACGAGCCAGTCCGCGACATGGCCCGAGAGGCGTTCCCGATCCTCCCGGGCTGGCGACAAGCGCTAGGGCATCAACAAAGGTTGTGGGAATGATTTATCCCAATATAAATAAATAAAGCGGAAGAAATAATATAGACCAACGCAGAATAAGTAAACCGTACAAAATGACCAAACATGAACCAAAGAAAAATAAAACTAACAAAACATGATGTCCGAACTACTCCGTGCGACCTCGTGGGTCACTCTCCGACTCAACGATCAAGCGTCGCCCAAGGCGAGCGCACTCGAGATGTAGCCTGAAAAAACACTAAAAACAGAGAAGAACTATAGGTGTGAGTATTAAAACTTAGCAGGCTAGCCCAATATCTATTCCCAATGCACTACCTTTAAAATAAAAGAAACCACATTTCAAGTTTGAACTAAAATTTAAAAAAATAAGGCTTTCTACATGTTACTCAATGAAAAAGTATAAGTCATTTCCCTTGTTCTTTTCTCAAAACCCAAATCAATATTTTAGTGAGACATTCACATTTTAAAAGAGAAAATGTTGTTTATATTTTCAAATTTGTACAAAGAGGATCAAACACTTTCATTTGAAAACCATTTATAGAAACCAAGTCAAAACCAATTTATCACTTTCCAAGGAAAACAATATACAAAAATTTACAAGAGTAAGTACACAACAAGGGAAATGTAGAAATACATACAAGTACTAAATCATCACTATAAGTAACTGAAAATTCATAGACATGGGTGAACCTAGGAGATCAAGAATAGACCACAAGACACCAATACATGAGATATTATCTTCATTGACATGTCACACATGATGAAATCAAAACGCCCAATATGCTCGACCATCCTTTCTCAGGAAGGCCGAGGGAAAATCTCATAGTAATAAACCCAATATATCCACCTACTATGAGCCAATGGTCAGTACCATAACCTACCAGTGCGGTAATAATTCTTAGAATATTCTCTCAATATTCCAGATTCCCATGTCTCAAGAGTTTGGAAAGGGGGTGAGAGAACCGATGCCAACCGAGCATCCAATCATATATATAAAGCACAACATGCATCACCCCGAGCCACTCCATGGGACAACCTCTTTCCTTTAAACTACTCAAATACCTGAGATCCTCTATGCGCGGCCTCCAAAACAATCAATTGCAACCAAGACAGGAGAGTTATCCTAGGAGGGTTTTCATTAAAACATTTTCATCGTTTTCCATAAAGTGCCAAACGGGCATTAAATACATTTCACAATCACCACTTTAAAAAAACTAAAATGCTTGTTCACACTTCCTAAGAAATCATTTATCATTAAAACCAGAACTCTAATTGAAATTCCGTTAATTATGTTTAAAATCCAAACTGGAATTCTTTCACTACTGGGTGTCTTTTCATCAAGAAAATATTTCAAGTGTCCTGTATAAAATAAATGACTCTTTTTTACACAAAATAATCATTTAAAAATTAATTGTATTATATTATCTCACATTTATTAAAATTAATAAAATATTTAATATGAAAAAATAGTGTGCATAAACATCAGGAAATAATGTTACTTAAATTTTAAAAAGTAGTGCAATGTGAACCTACCTCAGCTCATTGTCCAAACACAATGGCACGTCATGCCTCACTCAGATGCACAAACACGCGTAAGTCGACGATCGAAGCATCGCATGTTTTTCCTCACCGACATGCTAAAACAACCGCACAACTAAAACGCATAAAAACAAACATAAAAAAATTGAAACGAACAAACATCGCAAACACCAACTCGGTATACTTTAAAAACATAATTCACACCAGACTAACTCTTCACAAAACACACCAAAAACAATAATGTTGGTGAAAAAATTAACCAAACCCAAATTATCTTCAATACTAGATAATTTCTCCTAAACTAAATATACTCAAAACTAAAAATAATTAATTAATATTTAATAAATGTAAGTCATGCCAGAAATAAAATAACTCTAAATTGAAAGGGGCAGGGGTGGGCGTAGGGTGCGCACCACTGCTGGCCGGACAACGTAGGGGAATTGCAATGCTGTTGGTCATCTGGAACAGGGGGGGTCGGCGGTAGGTTGGTGTAGTGACCGCTGGCAGAAGGCAGGTTCTAGATGGGTGGTGTAGAACATGGTTGGGCAGTGGAAAGGTGGACGACAACTGGATGATGGGGGCGGATTGGGGAAGGGGAGTCGAGGTCGGTCGGAGTAGGGAAAGAAGTCCTGGCGTGCCGTCTGGAAGGGCGGTGCTGTCAAGGGAGGTAACTGGAGGTCACGCGTGGCTGTAAATGGATTGGTCTGTGGGTTTATGGATAGGACGGTGCTGCGTTGGTCGGAGAAAAATGGAGGGGTGCAACCTACTCTTGCAGGATGGTTGGAGGCGTGACATGAGAGGTTGGGTGGGGTTCCTGTTTGCGCCGAGGGAAAAGGGGCAGCGCTGGAAGTGGAGAGGGGAGGTCCGCCGCAGGTTCGAGGCAGACCAAGATGTGGGGAAGTAGGGGAGAACTGGTGTGTGTCTGGTGCTGGGCAGGGAAGACGGAGGCGTAACAGGTGCAAGAGGCGGAGTGGCCGGAGGGCATGGGGCACGTTGTGTAGGGTGGGCAAGGAGAGAGTGGCGGAGCAACAAGGTGATGTTGCGCAGGCTTCTACAGGAAGAAGGGGAGAAAAAAATAAATGGGGAATCGTGTGGGAGAAGAACAGGAGGCAGAGCAAGGTGCAGCTATGTTAAAGGTGTGGTTGGGAGGGTCACGCCTGGACCAGATCGCAAGGGAGGGGGTTGGCGGCGCGCTGGGAAGAAGAAGGAGGGGGAAAGGGGTTACCGTAAACCCTACTAAAAAGGGATAAAAAATGTATAAGAATAAAATAAATAACTAAATAAATAAATAATAACAATAATGATAATAAGGACAATAATAATAATAATAGTAATAAAAATAATAATGATCAAAAACTTTAATAATAACATAAAAATGATAAAAATGACAATTCCAATAACAAAAATTCTTTAATAATAATATAATATTATTATTCATGACAAAATAATATTAGTATTACAGTAAGTTATTTATTTAATTTTTTAACTCATTCAATTCATATGCATTTGGCCGATACAAATACCGTAATCGTGCAGTATCTGAGCTGACCGCACGACTTCAGCTATCCGTGTGGTGCGCGCGCACTAGCCTAGAATAATAATAATAATAATAATAATATTTATCATTTCACCTTAATAATAATTATAAAATTATCAACAATAATGAAAATTTTAAATAACAATATAAATCACAAAGTTTAATCATTTTCATTTTCTGAAGGCAGGCGGACTGTTCCGTTGCATGGGCGAAGCCGCGCGGGTTTTACGAAACACGCTCCGCCCGGGCAATCAGCGACGTCAACTCAAAAATGCGCATTTTTTATCATTACTCAAAAGTTTTTTCATCCGAGACTCAACCTGAACCCCAGAAAAGTTTTAAAATTCAAATAAAATTATAAAATAAAATAAAGGATCGATCAGGGTGTGACAAGCCATGTATGTTTGTATTGGTGTAAATAAGAAAAATAAAAATGGAAAATAGGTTCAATACAAACACAATGGGACTGGTTCTCTAAAATTGATCTAAAAAGACTTCCAAAGATTAAAAAAACCGTGTCAGCTCCAAAATATCTTTTGGTTATTTTTAAAAACGATTTTAAAAAGGATAGAGGATTATAATAGTCACAAGTAAGTGATATTTCCAAACAAAAAGAGAATATTAACATGAAGATCTTGAATTTCATTAGAGGTTGTAAAAAATGACAACTTAAGAGTTTCAAAAGAGTTGTGTGGGAGGTTTCATAATGTTGTACGTATTTCCATAAATTTATTAACCATGATTTCATCCTATGAAGAAATTTTAAATAATATGAAATATAGATATTCTTGTTCCTTAATGGATTATTAAAATAGAAACATCCCACACAAAGAACTTAATTCAGTGAAGATTTACATGATGTTTAAATAAAAAAAATAAATGAAAAACTAAATCTATAAGCTAATGGTTATGAACATAGTGAAAGATCCTATTGGTATTTTGGATAACTCACCTTTTTTTGGATTGAATGGACCATTTGAAATGATCATGATGTGAACACCATGACCAATGTGATTTTTTTTCTGAAGAATATTGATAAGATTTTTCTCTAGAACCCAGAGAAAACATTTTTCAGATTAATTTATAATTTATTTAATAATATAAATAAATATCATAGTCTTGAGTTCTTTCTTTGATATAGGTGTTGATCGTATGATGTTTTTTCGATTTTATTTTCATTATATTTATGTGGATCAAAAGAAGAGCCCCCAAGTAGTGATCTACACATGCTCTTTTGATCTTGGAACATCACTAATGGTACTCTGGGTGTTAGTACATCAATACTGACCATCTTACATCACACCTTTGATCACAACCATGATCCCTTCGGTCTGTAAGGATGGTATCCTAATCTCTCCATATTGATAGGAGTGAAGGAGGAAGATAGAATCTCTTGATCTTGATAGAAAACCCTAGAGACATTCTTCATTAAGATAGAATTACCTAGGTAGGATATGTTGTGCACAATAATCAAGCTATCAAAATTCTCATAATTTTCTATTTATAGACACATGGTTAGGTTTTAATTTTAATTAATTTCACATTTACCTTAGTAATATGTTAAACCCCAATGGAACCAAATTCCATGTGAAATAATAGTAGTATTAATTTATTCTATGGTGTGAGCTTACCCACACAATGATAAATATTATTTACAGTTAGGTAAATAAATATTCATCACCAGACCAATAATATAGTCCGATCATTATCCTTGACAGTTATTGAATTCCCAAAAAAATATTTAATTTAATATTTACATAATTTAATAAATTATTTATTAATTAATAATTATTTCATTACCTTTTTAATAACAATATATAATTTTTATACATTCAAAAAATAATTAAATATTGTATTAATATTCTAGTGAATAAAATATTTATTTTGATATTAACATAATTAAATTAATTAATTATTAATGAATAAATAATTATTTATTACCTTACAAATAAGAGGAGATAAAAAAATATTATATATTCACAAAATTAAATTACTACCTTATGAATAAATATTTATGACCATTTAATAAATTCTAAATAAATATTACTTCTCAATTTGATAAATAATAATTATCCCAACTATTAAATATAGATAATATTTAATTGAGATCAAAGGAAACACTTTTTGTGTGACCATCTAGGCCTCTTATTCTGTGGTATTAGTAGTTCTTGCCAAAATTTTAAGATTACTATCTAAAAATGTGTCAAAACACATATAAAATAAGAGGATATGATGCAAGGAAAACAAGCACATACAAACACTCACTGTGTAATATAATCTATTAATCATAATATCTTATTAAAAAGGTTTCCTATCCTTTTCATTAACCTATATCCTTGATATGTTTTTATCTAACTATATAAAATAAAATTGTTATTACACCATGGACATGGAATTTAATGTGGTAGTTATATTTCAATAAAAGGACCAAGATATCAACTTCTAAAAAGATGGAAGGGATAAATCCTTCCTCAAATTATTCATTAATAACTTATTATTTGTGACACACCCTATTTACGCAACTTCACCATTAACCACATCATCATGGTTTATAGAAATACATCTAAGTGAATGATTCATGAGATGCATTAATATTAATATTAAAGTATGAGGATCATTACACATTCTCAATTATAGCAATATCCAATGACACATAAACATAAAAAATTCCAACAGATAGGTCTGTTCTCATAATCTCCCATCTTAAAGATTACCAAATAAAAACATCATGAGATAAATACCCATATTTTTATGGGAACTTGATCCTAACATTGAACATAATATGGATCATAGAATTTTATTCGACCGTAGAACAATATTTAATTATATCATCATGTAATTTCATGGTTATCATAATAGGAGGGAAATTCTATGACATTTTCAACATGATATATATTTTAGTAAATTATCAAATTAATGTTATCCATAAGAACAATAAATATGTGATGAGGTATAAATACTAAAATCCATAAATATATAGATAATATAAAGCATAATGTAGTTGTTTCTAGGGAAACGACTACAATAGACTCCCACTTTCTCTAGAGACAACTACTAAAGACTCATTAGTTCTCACATGTTAAACATGATTCTACTGAGTATGGATATAGGTGCTAGGCCTACAAAATTTGCGTGGATAGGGTTTTTTTAACCACATTACTATGTAGTGAATCTTCTTACTATGGAAAAACTACCTTAAGAAAATCCCTCAAGTTTCTATATTACTAGGGAACCACCTCTTTTTCCCTTGTTAGAAACCTAAAATCTTAATTAATTCCATTGTCTAGTCTTATCATAATAATGATACAAATTTTACTTTTAGTATAAACCTAAATAGGAACATGACATTGTTAAACCACTTATTAAGATACATCATAATCTACAACATACTTAGATATTATAGATATGGTATCCACTAACTATAATATTTTTTTATTTCATATTACCTTATCCATACTATGATATTAGATCATATTTAACTAAATGAAGAAAAATGTTCCATTCCATTGAACACTAGTAATCCCAATCCTATAAACACTAGTAACTCATCTAGTTCTACTTTGTCAAGTACTATTGGATAGTCCTAACTTCAAGTCAGTGTATTTATGTTAGATATATTTTATATTAACATACTACACATAATGAATTAATAATATTAAACAACATAACATATCATGTAATATGAGATAAATTCATAGAAACTAAGATCATGGAATTATTTTAAACTCAATAATCTATTTCTATCCTCATGTATGTTCTTCTATAGAGATTATATGAAAACAAAAATTTAGTCTTGAACAATTTCAACTTTTATTTTTGACAATTATTCGATATATGTACTATAAAGAGATTTATAAAACCTATGAACCTATTTTTTTTTAAATCTTGTTCCCTAGAATATGGTTGCTACATTGAGACATTCTTAGAGAAATTCATTCCTTGGTATTAAAAAATTGGCAAGACATAAAATTTTGTTAATATGTTATCAACATATCTATCTTGAAAACTTATAGTACTCCTTATAACTTTTTAGAGACACATGAAATCCATTCATTTCTAAATGAATATTTTACGATGACTGTTCATGATTAATTCACAAATGAATTTATGAAATCTAAAAATATTATTAGAATTTATTAATGTTTCCAATCCTTTCTAGTTATGCCTTATAGACATATACCTTAGTATATACTTTTGGTTGCAGCATATAGACATATTTTGTATGGTTTCCTCTAAATGAGGTAGCCCAGAGAATAAATATCCCAATATTATGATCATAAAAGTATGATTTTAAAAGTATAATTCAAAAAATTATTTTAGTAATTATGATTGGTGTATAGTTTTTTCATATACTAAACATTTAAATAATTAATTAGGATTTATTGATATCAGCTTTTACCATTAAATTCTAGTTTCTATTTAATACTCACCAACACTATCGATTCTTAGAAACATTAAAAATATAGAGTCATTGAATATTGATACATGGAATCCATTAATTGAATCCATACATGATTTTTAGTCTTATCATATTTCCATTTACTTATTATTTATAGTAATAATTGATTTATCACCCACTATAGTGAACAATAACCACCTCTTTGGTTATGAAGTCATATAAAGTATGTGTCTCTATAACTAATCATCCCATTGAACATAGTGGATCCCAACATTCCTATACCAACTCATGTGAATCCAGATACCTAACACATATAAGTTAAGTTTTATATCACTATACTTAAAGATATAGGTTTCATTTTTGAAAAAATAGTTGGTCTTTACTAGGTGTTAATATCCTTAGTGGTAATAGGACTATTGATAGAGATGTAATAAATGTTTTGATGTTTGTTTGAAGCTAAAAAAAATTTCCACAACAAAATTTCAAAAAAAAAATTGTGGTTGTTTCTTAATAAATTCTTATTATATCTAAATTTATATGATATATATTATTAAATATAGTTAGTATATTTTTAGTTTCTACACTTATATTTTCCAAACATTTCTTATAAGAAATTATGGATGATTTTTAATATATATGAATCATCAATGATCTTCCTTTTACTAACATCACTATATCAATGTATATAAGGAAATATTATTTCTGTAATACCTTTAATACATATGTATGATCAATGATTACTTGGATAAGATACTATATCAATGTATATAAGGAAATATTATTTTGGTAATACCTTTAATATTATTTTGGTAATACCTTTAATACATATGTATTTTCAATTCTTATAATATTTTAAAACATTTTTAATTCCTGAATGACAAAATATGTAAAAAATATTGTATTCAATTCCCAATTAGTCAAAGGAAAATATTATATTCAA
Source organism: Viscum album (assembly GCA_963277665.1). Lineage (NCBI taxonomy): Eukaryota > Viridiplantae > Streptophyta > Magnoliopsida > Santalales > Viscaceae > Viscum > Viscum album. The sequence goes on from OY728161.1 coordinate 1,474,323,412, forward strand.
TGATGAATGTTCAATTTTTTTTAACACTACTACAACTTTAATTTATTACAACTACTTATATAAGTATTTATTCCTATATGAGAATTAAATATCCTTCTATTCATTACCCTAACTCTGAATCCTTTATCTCTTTGAAAGATGTTGTAAGTACACCATTGGATTTAAAATTACATGGGATTTTCAACATTATCTTTCATTCTTATCGCCATAAAGAGTGATGAAATAAGTATCCACCAAACCTTATTTTTATGGGTGAAGTATAGATAAAAGGATTTATGAGTGGTTTCTCAATACTATTCATATAGTATTTAATGATTAAGAAGAATATTAGTGGTAAGGATTTTAACATGAGATTCATCGATATAATTACAATATATTATGTTTTTGAACTGTGGAATTTCTATAGGAATTTAAAATTTTACATTTGGTGGATAGGTCAATTTCTAAACCAATATTTAGAATGTAAATACAAACATTTGAACACTTAATGTAACAGCCCAAGATTTTATAAAAAAATATTCTTAAAGTCTTGTGTTGTACGCTACACCAAAAGGAGCTTGCACAACACGCATCCTTGACTTGCCTTGCATTACACTCAATCACGACCTTCCTCGATAGCGTGTGTAATACGCAATACCGAGTTTCACTAAACAACGATATCCTATTAAAATATTATTATAACTAGCCGTTATGAATAGTAATAACCACCTTTTAAAACTCTGTAAATCTTATTTTTCAAAATGAACTTCATTTTTGGATTCGGAGTATCGAATTTAGCCTAAGGTGAAATTTTGGTACTTTTCGGATAACTATCATATTCTGATGAATAGTGAAAATTACTAAATTATAATTAAAAACAACTTTTTTAATCGAAATAATTAATAGTGATAAATTATTAATTTGAGTGGTTTTTAAGTATATTTAGAATATATTTTTACAATTTAATACAATGTTGGTCATTGGATGTAATTTCACATTTAAACCAGACATAATCAAGTGTCAATCTTTTGATAGATATTGTTTCTTAAAAACACGCTATTTGTTTTAACAGCGATATTTAATTATAAAATTAATTAATGCAAATTCTATGATATGAATTTGGTAAAATAGACTTCATTTTTGAATTCGGAATAAGAAATATAGCTTAGGATGAAATTTTGGCATTGTTCTGAAAAACATCAATTTTTGATGAATAGTGAAACTACTAAGTGGTAGTTAAAAAAATTAATTTCTTCATAAATCTTAATTTTACCGCTTCTGTGAATGGAATTTCAAAAATCCGAGAGACACGGTTGATGTCAGTAAGTAAAATGTGGTTCAATGAGATGAAAATAATTTTTGGTGAATAGTAACTTTTTTCTTTTTTTTACCACGGTTAATAGTAAATAGGGTAACTAAGGGTAAATATGATATTACTATTACCCTAACACATGTCCTAATTCTATTGGATAAGTGTAATTCGACCAAAAACAACCTTATGAATATAATATGACCATTTAGGTCCACTTGGATTAGATTATGACATTTAATATTATATTATTTAATGAATAGTTAAAATAGTTAAAATCAAAGTTTAATAACTAAAACATTTTTAATATGGGGTTATACATAAGATAAATTCGACTATAAATATTCATTAGAAAGCTAAAACGATTTCCTACATAATTCTATTTTATTTATAATTTTTAGACTTTAAATAAATTAATTTATTTATGACACAACGATGATGCAGTAATTACCCTTTTTAAGGAAATATTAACATAATTGATGTTATAAATGCTCAAATGAATGTAATTTCAGACTTTTTATGAATTCCACTAATTTTCTAGGTTACTATGATATATTAATGTTGATTTAATCAACTTGGTTCGAACATATAATTCTTTTATGACTTTCACAAAAATCATATATCAAATAGTGTCAAAATTGACACAAAATAGTTTTTAAATCAAATATTATATTATTAATTGTTATTTTATTCCTAAAAATCTAAGGTTCGGCCAAATGACTTAGATAAAGATATATATTTTAATAATAAACAATTTGGGGTTCGTTTGGCATGTTATAGTAAGTGTATTAACCATATAGTGAAAGAAAACAAAAAGACACGGTAAAAGTTAAATTATTTAACTTAGAGTTAAATCTAATTGATAAGGTTAAAATAATACCCTAAACTTGTCTAAATACTATTGGTTGATAGGATTTCGACCCATACCCACTTTATCTTCGAAATAAGACCCTTTGGAACCATTATAAACCGATTTTGACTTTAATATAAAATAATATTTTGAGATATTCCTAAGGTGCCCCTCTCCTCCCTTATAAAAGGACACCTCCTCCCCCTCCTCCTCACACCAATTTGAGCACTCAAGCTCGGCCAACCCCTGCCATTTTCTCCTCTCCACTTCCCTAGAATAATCCTAGAGGTCCTGGTCTTCTCCAAAGACCAATCTTAGTTCCTTAAGAGGAGGATTCAAAGAGGCGTTCCAAAGAAGAGGTAATATCCATTACCGATCTTTTCAATTTCTTTCTTCTTCAACTTCTTCTTCTTTAGTTGTTTCATGATAAAGTAATAACATCAGTATTACTTACATACTGATATGTTATTATAAATATGAAACAACCCTAATTCACCTTCTATCCATCCTACGGAAAAATGAAATCACCGCGCGTGCGTACGTACGGAATACCGTCTCCACGCCGTGGTGTAATCTATTTTCCACCATCACCTTACAAGGATAGGTATAATGGTGTAATGAGTAACTATATATGATTATTATGAAGTAATATTGATACTAAAATAATATATATATACTCCAATACAATTCCACGATCATAGGAACGATATCATCACTCGTGCGTACGTACGGAATACCGTCTCCACGATGTGATGCGACTCGTTCTACATGATCTTCATTTCATAATGATTATATAAATGACTTGAATGAATGAATATGGAATATACTACACTAATACCATTCTGGTAATGAATTATCTATAACCTAAAGATAAGAATAAGGATTTATTCGACAAAACACGCATAAGAACAAAAGTTATAAAGACCCGAGTAACAAGTAACAATGAAATATTACTAACAAGAAGCTAATAATATGACCATATATGATCTCATATCAATATGTATGATTCTGGAATAAGTCAATAACATTATTTAAACCATTATACAGGAGCTTCGGACACGAACAAAGCAAATCGGACCTAAGGTAAGGGAAATATCACAATCTCATTTTTATCCGAGATTGTTCATTCGTAAGTATTTACTGGGGTGTATTTTATCATCCACATCCATGTTTACTCAATATGTAATATTATTTACATCCACCTAAAATTGTTTAAATCCATTTTTACCCTTCGGTGAGTTTTTATTAATACGTATGAAAGGAATCTTTTTTCGTTTTTTCGTACGAGGTACTTTTTGACTTTTCCGACAAAAGTACGAAGAATGTTTTTTTTAACTTATACGGCACGAACGGATTTCTACTGTTTTATAAAGCCTTATTTTCATGAAGCTTCCTCTAAAAGATTTCATGACTATTTTCAATAAAATCTATTTCTTTTAAAATTGCATGATGTTTTGTGAAAAGAAATTGATTTTGAAGAAGAAATGATATTTTCCTCAAGAATTCAATTCAAGTGTTTTATCAAAACTATTTTCCATCTAAGATAATAAAGGGTTCTGTTTCTATCCATATTTTTACATTGATTTGACTATGTTGTGATGGAATTATGTTTATGAATTCCTTTATCTTATATGAATTGATTTATGATGTCATGATGTTTCAAGAATCCCATTTTTATTACATGGGTTATGCGATGATGTATGATTTATGATTATGTGGCACACATAAGAAATGATTCATTATAAGATGGGTGGGACCTATATCTACCTCCAATGCATTGGGTAATGATTTTATATCTCATGAGATAGACATGGCTGGAACGGAAGGTTATTTCTGTTCAGTGATACAGGACTGAAACGAGGAGTGAACTCGGTTCAGAAAGGGACTTTGTCCACTAAGATAGTCTTGGCAATGAGTCTTGACTAACAAGAAATGATTCTCTATGATTATGTGTGCATGCCACAAAGTTTCAAGTTTTATGTTATGATTATGGGGATCTCATTTTCACTTCTATGATTTATCCCATGGTATGATATTATGAGCTCTTTTGCAGGTTAAGATTTCCAAAGGCTATGTTCTTATGTATATGATGTGATTGATATTTCTTTTGTTTACCCTTACTGAGCATTTGAGCTCACCCTTTTATGTTTTCTTTTCCCCAGGATATAAAGAAAGGTTTTTAGGTAAAAAAAGGGAAGATCTTTATGAAAGATATTGAAGATCTTTCACCATGATTAGAAGATTACGTTCCGAGTTTCCAAAGACACTAAACTATTACGATCCTTGTGTGTGTGTTTTTGTTATGTAATAAGTATTCCGCAAAAGTAATGTAATGTCAATGTATGTCAAGATACGGGTCTCTACAGTTGGTATCAGAGGAAAGGTTTAGTCAACCTTTGGAAACTAGGATGCGAAAACGTTTGTGAGATCCCTAGAGATATTTCTAAGGTATGTCTAGGGATGTCTCTAAGGTTAAGTATACGTATAGGTTATAGTCCTAGAATTGCGCTAACGATCTTCGAATTTAACCTAAGATGTTAGATATTGAGGGTACTACCCCTTTATTATGTTGTTTTCCCTAGCATGATTTTTTCCTCTCATACTATTCTTTTGGGGTTTTAGACGATGGCTGGAACCCGAAGGAACCGTGTTAATGCGGAATGTGATGGGAAATGCAATGATTGTCCCCCTGAGCAACCAAACGATATGGGAGCCGAAATGAAAAATCTTGTAGCCATGCTCACACAACTTTCTCAAGATATGAATCATGCAGGACTTCCAAACGAGCAAAGGAAGGAGCAACATTCTGTTGAATCCTTCATGAGGCAGCGTCCACCTTCTTTCAGTGGGTCTACTGATCCATTAGTTGCTGAACAATGGATTAGTACTACTGAAAAGATATTTTCAGTTCTTCAATGTTCTGAACATGATAAAGTCATCCTAGCAGTGTATCGTTTGGAAAGAGATGCTGATCAATGGTGGAATCTTATTAAGAATACGAGGCAAAGGGATGAAATTGAGTCTATGGAATGGGACGAGTTCAAGAACTTATTTTTCAATAAGTACTTCCCTCGTATTCTCCGAACAAAGATGGAGAAAGAGTTTCTTGAACTGAAGCAAAGGGATGATGAATCTGTTGGTACCTATGAAGCGAATTTTACAAGGCTTGCAAGGTACGCTTCTGGTATTATCATCCAACCTGAAAGTAAAGTTGATCGATTTTTCAGTGGCTTAAAACCAAGTCTTCGAAGGGCATTAGCTATAAGAGACTTCAGTAGCTATGAAGAAATTGTGCGTTGTGCTATCAAGGTAGAAATGGAAGTTGGTGTTACATATCCATCTCATGGGTTTGACAAGAAACGAAAGATGGAGTTCAAGGAGAAAACTCAGAATAATGGTGAAAAGAAGATGAATGTTTCCTTATGCACAAAGTGTGGAAAGAAGCATGGTGGAGATTGTCTTAAAGGGACTAGAAAATGTTTTAAGTGTGGAAAAGAAGGTCATCGAGCAGCTGAGTGTCGAAGTAATGGAAAATGGGATTCTAATGAAGTGAATAAAGCAAACACTGCAGAGAACGTACAACCAACACTTCAATGCTTCAAGTGCAAGGAAATGGGGCATTATGCTAATAAATGCCCTAATCCAAGGGTTAGTGATGATCGACATGAGCAACCGCTTAAGGCAAAGGACAAAGGGAAGTCACATGCGATCACTATTGGCAATGTTGAATATGACAACGATGTGGTGGAATGATTAAGTGTTTATGTAATGGGATTCCAAAATAATGTTGTATCTTGGAATATTGGAATATTTATGTATTGGTCTAATGTGGTATTCAAAGTGATTGAGATATTATGCGCATAATGAAGGGAAAACGAGAAAATGAAATGTTTAACAGTATTCATGAGCTCATGATTGATATAAGGACTAAGTTTTAGTATATAGAATTTTGAGGATTTTGGTATGTGAAAAGTGTTAACTTTTAACTGCATTCATGTTTTCATTAAGGTATTCAAGAGAATACACGATTAAGGACTTTGAATGTTTGGAATGTGACCAACAAAACATATCTTATGATATATGGGGATCGATGATGGTGTTAAATCTCTGGTAATCATTTTCACTATATTATGAGAGTCGACTGCAGTATTATGGATAAGCCTAAAAGATTGGAATGGATTATGTTGGACATAAGTTAGTATTGTTTGTTTTTTTGATATTATTGATGGGATGTTATATAGTTTTGGAAAAAGGACAACCTGCAGGACGGGCGACAGCCCATCGCTTCGGACAAGGCTGTGGGAATCGAACCCACAACCGAAGTGTGACTGGCCTTTATCGCCTACCACTGACCTACAGGAAGTCCCTGTTTAGTAGAAACTAGTTTTATTATATTAAGCAGTATGATATATGAAGTATAAGTCCATTTTAGGAACCATATATGATTAATCTCACTATAGACCGACTTATGCATATAATTTTTGCTAACCTTTTGTTTGAGACAGATGGAATGACCCGTCATTCTATCACATGATCTGCTAACACTTCATGAATAAAAAATTCAACTTCATTTATTTAAGAGATGAAGTGGAAATTGTTCAAGGCACGAACAACAGTGAGATTGTACCAAAATAAAGTAAGTATTTATTCTAATTCAAATTTTCAACTTTAGGGAAATGATCTTGAAAACCAAAAATGTTGTCCTAGTGATCTTATACCTGATGAATCAGATGGTACCTTATATCATCACAAATCTATGGATTTGTGATTACTGGCTTTTCCATAGCCATTTTCTCTACCACTCTCCATCAGAACATGATGGTTAGATTTCTCTTCCATATCCATATTTTCACCTATGTGGAAACCCAATGATTAGTTTATTTGGGTAACCGTTACGTTTCATACTTTTGTTTGTAAAGATTGGTTTTGATATTCCTTTTTACGATGTGGGTTTCTATTAAAGAAACTTTCGAATAGTAAACCATTTATAACCCCGACGAATTTCGAGGGCGAAATTCATTTTAAGGGGGGTAGAATGTAACAACCCAAGATTTTATAAAAAAATATTCTTAAAGTCTTGTGTTGTACGCTACACCAAAAGGAGCTTGCACAACACGCATCCTTGACTTGCCTTGCATTACACTCAATCACGACCTTCCTCGATAGCGTGTGTAATACGCAATACCGAGTTTCACTAAATTACGATATCCTATTAAAATATTATTATAACTAGCCGTTATGAATAGTAATAACCACTTTTTAAAACTCTGTAAATCTTATTTTTCAAAATGAACTTCATTTTTGGATTCGGAGTATCGAATTTAGCCTAAGGTGAAATTTTGGTACTTTTCGGATAACTTTCATATTCTGATGAATAGTGAAAATTACTAAATTATAATTAAAAACAACTTTTTTAATCGAAATAATTAATAGTGATAAATTATTAATTTGAGTGGTTTTTAAGTATATTTAGAATATATTTTTACAATTTAATACAATGTTGGTCATTGGATGTAATTTCACATTTAAACCAGACATAATCAAGTGTCAATCTTTTGATAGATATTGTTTCTTAAAAACACGATATTTGTTTTAACAGCGATATTTAATTATAAAATTAATTAATGAAAATTCTATGATATGAATTTGGTAAAATAGACTTCATTTTTGAATTCGGAATATGAAATATAGCTTAGGATGAAATTTTGGCATTGTTCTGAAAAACATCAATTTTTGATGAATAGTGAAACTACTAAGTGGTAGTTAAAAAAATTAATTTCTTCATAAATCTTAATTTTACCGCTTCTGTGAATGGAATTTCAAAAATCCGAGAGACACGGTTGATGTCAGTAAGTAAAATGTGGTTCAATGAGATGAAAATAATTTTTGGTGAATAGTAACTTTTTACTTTTTTTTACCACGGTTAATAGTAAATAGGGTAACTAAGGGTAAATATGATATTACTATTACCCTAACACATGTCCTAATTCTATTGGATAAGTGTAATTCGACCAAAAACAACCTTATGAATATAATATGACCATTTAGGTCCACTTGGATTAGATTATGACATTTAATATTATATTATTTAATGAATAGTTGAAATAGTTAAAATCAAAGTTTAATAACTAAAACATTTTTAATATGGGGTTATACATAAGATAAATTCAACTATAAATATTCATTATAAAGCTAAAAGGATTTCCTACATAATGATATTTTATTTATAATTTTTAGACTTTAAATAAATTAATTTATTTATGACACAACGATGATGCAGTAATTACCCTTTTAAGGAAATATTAACATAATTGATGTTATAAATGCTCAAATGAATGTAATTTCAGACTTTTTATTAATTACACTAATTTTATAGGTTACTATGATACATTAATGTTGATTTAATGAACTTGGTTCGAACATATAATTCTGTTATGACTTTCACAAAAATCATATATCAAATAGTGTCAAAATTGACACAAAATAGTTTTTAAATAAAATATTATATTATTAATTGTTATTTTATTCCTAAAAATATAAGGTTCGGCCAAATGACTTAGATAAGGATATATATTTTAATAATAAACAATTTGGGGTTCTTTTGGCATGTTATAGTAAGTGTATTAACCATATAGTGAAAGAAAACAAAAAGACACGGTAAAAGTTAAATTATTTAACTTAGAGTTAAATCTAATTGATAAGGTTAAAATAATACCCTAAACTTGTCTAAATACTATTGGTTGATAGGATTTCGACCCATCCCCAGTTTATCTTCGAAATAAGACCCTTTGGAACCATTATAAACCGATTTTGACTTTAATATAAAATAATATTTTGAGATATTCCTAAGGTGCCCCTCTCCTCCCTTATAAAAGGACACCTCCTCCCCCTCCTCCTCACACCAATTTGAGCACTCAGGCTCGGCCAACCCCTGAAATGTTCTCCTCTCCACTTCCCTAGAATAATCCTAGAGGTCCTGGTCTTCTCCAAAGACCAATCTTAGTTCCTTAAGTGGAGGATTCAAAGAGGCGTTCCAAAGAAGAGGTAATATCCATTACCGATCTTTTCAATTTCTTTCTTCTTCAACTTCTTCTTATTTAGTTGTTTCATGATAAAGTAATAACATCAGTATTACTTACATACTGATATGTTATTATAAATATAAAACAACCCTAATTCACCTTCTATCCATCCTACGGAAAAATGAAATCACCGCGCGTGCGTACGTACGGAATACCGTCTCCACGCCGTGGTGTAATCTATTTTCCACCATCACCTTACAAGGATAGGTATAATGGTGTAATGAGTAACTATATATGATTATTATGAAGTAATATTGATACTGAAATAATATTTATATACTCCAATACAATTCCACGATCATAGGAACGATATCATCACTCGTGCGTACGTACGGAATACCGTCTCCACGATGTGATGCGACTCGTTCTACATGATCTTCATTTCATAATGATTATATAAATGACTTGAATGAATGAATATGGAATATACTACACTAATACCATTCTGGTAATGAATTATCTATAACCTAAAGATAAGAATAAGGATTTATTCGACAAAACACGCATAAGAACAAAAGTTATAAAGACCCGAGTAACAAGTAACAATGAAATATTACTAACAAGAAGCTAATAATATGACCATATATGATCTCATATCAATATGTATGATTCTGGAATAAGTCAATAACATTATTTAAACCATTATACAGGAGCTTCGGACACGAACAAAGCAAATCGGACCTAAGGTAAGGGAAATATCACAATCTCATTTTTATCCGAGATTGTTCATTCGTAAGTATCTACTAGGGTGTATTTTATCATCCACATCCATGTTTACTCAATATGTAATATTATTTCCATCCACCTAAAATTGTTTAAATCCATTTTTAACCTTCGGTGAGTTTTTAGTAATACGTATGAAAGGAATCTTTTTTCGTTTTTTCGTACGAGGTACTTTTTGACTTTTCCGACAAAAGTACGAAGAATGTTTTTTTTAACTTATACGGCACGAACGGATTTCTACTGTTTTATAAAGCCTTATTTTCATGAAGCTTCCTCTAAAAGATTTCATGACTATTTTCAATAAAATCTCTTTCTTTTAAAATTGCATGATGTTTTGTGAAAAGAAATTGATTTTGAAGAAGAAATGATATTTTCCTCAAGAATTCAATTCAAGTGTTTTATCAAAATTATCTTCCATCTAAGATAATAAAGGGTTCTATTTCTATCCCTATTTTTACATTGATTTGACTAAGTTGTGATGGAATTATGTTTATGAATTCCTTTATCTTATATGAATTGATTTATGATGTCATGATGTTTCAAGAATCCCATTTTTATTACATGGGTTATGCGATGATGTATGATTTATGATTATGTGGCACACATAAGAAAGGATTCATTATAAGATGGGTGGGACCTATATCTCCCTCCAATGCATTGGGTAATGATTTTATATCTCATGATATAGACATGGCTGGAACGGAAGGTTATTTCTGTTCAGTGATACAGGACTGAAACGAGGAGTGAACTCGGTTCAGAAAGGGACTTTGTCCACTAAGATAGTCTTGGCAATGAGTCTTGACTAACAAGAAATGATTCTCTATGATTATGTGTGCATGCCAAAAAGTTTCAAGTTTTATGTTATGATTATGGGGATCTCATTTTCACTTCTATGATTTATCCCATGGTATGATATTATGAGCTCTTTTGCAGGTTAAGATTTCCAAAGGCTATGTTCTTATGTATATGATGTGATTGATATTTCTTTTGTTTACCCTTACTGAGCATTTGAGCTCACCCTTTTATGTTTTCTTTTCCCCAGGATATAAAGAAAGGTTTTTAGGTAAAAAAAAGGGAAGATCTTTATGGGAGATATTGAAGATCGTTCACCATGATTAGAATATTACGTTCCGAGTTTCAAAGACACTAAACTATTACGATCCTTGTGTGTGTGTTTTTGTTATGTACTAAGTATTCCGCAAAAGTAATGTAATGTCCATGTACGATAAGCTTAGGGTCTCTACACTTAAAACCATTGTTTTAGATGGATTTAAAGGCCTGAGAGGTGTATCTAGTCTTCTATTTAATTTCAGGAGAATCGGGCCTCAAAAAC